>NMRB01000093.1:486047-499351 GCA_002633025.1 Notospermus geniculatus
GGTACCTACGGTAATTTCTTATCAAAGCAGACTCACATTTGATCACTCATGATATACCGGTACAACAAATTGAGACACCCTAACTCTAAAGCTATGGGTAAAATGAAACCAACTCAAGTCAATCAAGTCAATTAGATCCATTCATCTCCATGAAGGGCCTCGTCACGAATGCTGTCCAGAAAGCTTGTATGATTGACGTCCATCCTTTTCTTCTGTTCTGCATACTGTTTTCTCTTTTCCTATGATACAAAAAAGAGACAAACATGTAATCATTCCTCAACAAAGAGGAAACATTCAAAACATCTTGTTTGTAACTTTCATTCTTGGTATTTATGGTAGTAAACAGTCCGTGCCACATAAAAGATGATTACCGGTACCTACACAATGCTTAGATGAACATAAGAGAAAGTTGTTCTTTGGAATGGCAATCTGTGGGGTTCTGCTATCCCCTGGAACACCAGGCCCGACCGCATAGACAGTCCGATAGTGCTATCGGTGCCTATCGGCGATTAGTTAATGGGAAAATGCGTTGTAACTAACTACCGATAGGCGCCGGTAGCACTATCGGACTTTCTGTGCGGTTGGCCCAGATCACTAGGACAGTAGATTATATATCAAGGACGTCAGAGTTCAGGAGTCAAATCTATACAAATGTACTAAAGATTTTCTCACTTATGACTCCGTCCCAAATCATAAATACAAGTTATTTTTGGGGGGGGTGGGGGTGGCAGGAATGTCCACAGAATATTGTTACCGGTATGTCTTTTTCATCCAAAGAACGATAAAGCACAAACATTGACACACAAAATTTTAAATATCAGGAAGTCAATTTCCCGAAACTTGCGAATTTTCGACCCCCAACTGGGGTCTTCCTCAGGCACTTTTCAGTTGGAGAGACCAATATTTACCGGTATGTCTTTTTTCAGACAGGAATGGAAGTACTTGTTAATGTTAGATTTTCTGTTTGTCAGGTTCACAAATCACATCCAGCAGATTTTAGATGGAATGGGTAGAGGACAGAATTGGGTAAAACAACAACACGAATAACATACGGTACTATAAAATAACGTTTGTCGTGTTAGTGATAAACATCAGTGTAATCAATTCCACTGAACAGCAGTGTTTAATTCGTGACCATGTACCTTCATTTCTTTGGCCCTTTTCTGAAAACATCAAGAGTGGTTGATAGCTACATGCACTATAGAGCCTACGAATGCAACACGTGTGTAACAGATAGTGCTCGGTGAAGCCTGCTGATGAAAAGCATTGCAATGTAAGGGAACGTGACCACACAAATCTCCCTCTCAATGGAAGTAACAAACATACCAAGGTACGGGGCAGGGTGGGAGAGATTTTTGCCAGACAGACAGAGACAGAGACATCATGAGAGAGTGGAAATCATGAAGTATGGAGGAGAACTGATCAATTTTTAGACCAGAAAAAAATATACAGTACAGTGTATATTGTACTGTGTAAGTGAATTTTTGATGTTCACATACTGTGATGAACAACCAGTGAAGTTTGAGAAAAAATAACAGTCTTCATAACACCATTAAGAAATTGAACAATGTGAAACCTTCTTGCTGTTGTCAGTGCTCATGCTTGCATTCAAACATCACTTCATCCAGTGAGAACATTCATGCCACAAGGTGAGACCAAGAGTTGATACCCTGGGTGAGACTGACCTTAAATATCTAGAATTCTTGATCATAAAAGTCATTCTTTGTTTTGGAAGAGAAATAAGGATAGATTTCAAGCTGATTGCAGAAGCACAGGTTTTACCAGCTAGACTACCGTTAAAGCTTATTCTGTAAATTACTCAACTGCATACCTCGCTGGCTTCAAGCAAGCTACCGTAAAGCAAGCACAGGAAAGTCAAAAAGCTTGAGTAAATGATATTCAGGGAAAGATAATTGTTCTAACTGAAGGAATCTGGAAGAACATCAGCATCCAAAGTCTTTATCAACATTCAGCTGCCAAAAGGCCTCTATAGACTGAATGACAAAAGTCGAAATTAGTCACTACAATTGTCCGTTCCAAAATACTTTTTGTGGAAACGTTCCATAAATGTTAAAATTTTCTCTCACTTTTGTGGAGTATTTCAACACGACACCAGATCAAGTGTTGTTGAACTGACCATAGCAGCGACTAATTTCGACTTTTGTCATTCAGTGTATAGAGGCCTTAAGGTGGACTACCGGTAGATACCAGAAAACATAATCTGCAAAGCTTAATATTCTCTCCTGGTGACCAACCTACCTCCAGTTCCTCTTTTTGTTTTTGTTTCTGATGCTCGGTTAGTTCGACCTCATAAGTTTCAGATTCTGGGTCAATGCGTGGAGTTTTTTCTGTATCATCAGACTGAGTACTTTGATTTGAAACAGTACTTTCCTGAACATTGAGTATAATAATAATAGGTTAGAAAATTTTAAAAAGCTTCAGGTAATATGATTAATTTTCCCCAAAGGCTCTATGAGTTAAATGTGTCATACTATTTAAAGTATCTGCAACCCACAATAATGACAGCGATGTAAACAAATTAGAAAATGGTGCAGAATATAAGATGAGCCTTGGTAGGCCTACAAGTAATGATTAGAAAAGCTATTTGTACAATTTCATTAACTCATTCAGTGCCAGTCTGTCACTTTCTAAGCAGCTGCATGGTAAGAAGATTAAAAATTTGAAAGAATATCATGAGATATTTCCTCTACGGTAAATATACCACTCAGAAAAACTAAACACATACAAAAAATATTGCTTGCTTTGGCTCAGAATGTTTGGACTGAATGAGTTAACTTATCATTAAACGGTATGTCAGTGTTCTACACAGCTGCTTTGGATTACTTAAAAAAGCTTGCTGAATCAAAGAATTGATGTACCAGGTAAAATGTGTCACTAAAACGTCTGAAAGAGATTACAATTACCCGGTAATCAATGATACTAACTGAATACATTTTTTGTAGTGAAGGAATGAAATAAGGTCCAGCGAGAAAACAGAAGTGTATAATGGGCCAGAGAGAAAATAAAATAGATCTTTCCTCATTTATTGTATTCACAGGTTCAACACTTCCCAGTCATCAAACGTAATAACACCTCTTGAGATCAATCACTCAATAATTTGAGGGGAAAAAATACTTGGAATCCAACCAATATTTATATCTGAGTAAGGATTTATTTGATCATTTGTGACCCTCCGCCACAAAACCAGTGTAAAGTCGCGTGGAACTTGAGCTTAAATGTACTGGCATGACACCAGGAGATAAAGATAGAGACAGGATCACTCAGACCTCACAATAGACAGACAACACCGAAACTGACAAATGTAAACCGCCACCACAAAATCAACCGTCAGTCACTTTCAGGTTGGCAAGTTCGGACCAATGTATTGTCAAATTCAGTATTGTCTGCATGTCTGTTGTGAGGTCTGAGTGATCATGCCTCTATCTTTATCTCCTGGTGTTAGGCCAGTACGTTTAGGCTCATATTCTGAGCGACTTTACACTGGTTTTGTAGTGGAGGGTCACATTTATTCTCCAATATTGTCAGAAAGCTGTGATATTTTAGAGTTAATACGATACACAGACTCATCAGTTACCGTATTCACATTGAATTTCAAACTTATAATGACTCCCCAAGGCATGCTTACCTTGCTAAGTACAGCTTTCTCAGAATCGCTAGAGGAGCTCTTCTTTTCATCACGTATCTCACTCATGCTGAAACTGAAGTACCGGTACCGATATAAAGAGACAGTGAGAAAGAACACATTCCTCAGGGGCTGGTTGCACAAAACTCACGATAGCGCTAACTTGGTGTTAGCGCTAACTTTATGTTAGATGACGTAAAAATCCCTTGTCTTTTTACGTCATTTAACATAAAGTTAGTGCTAACACCAAGTTAGCGCTAACATGAGTTTTGTGCAACCCAGCCCAGATTTTTACACATGAATAAGTACAGTACCGTACATGAAGTACAACGCGATGGAAGAATACTAAAAGGATCAAACCTGACAGGAATTGAATATGATCCATAGATTCAATGGAGAACAATAGATAAAGCCGATCCACAGAATTCTCACAGACAGGAGTAGAAAACACATCGGTTATTATGCTCGGTCAGAACTGATCTAATTTACACGTGCTAATGCTTTAATGCAGTAATTTAGTCAGGAAAACAAGAGTATGCAAATCAGAAGCTTATGATAACACTTCTCTTAGGAACTTATAGGTATTGAATGCTGAACATTACTTACTTGCGTTTCTCATGCGGCACCTTTCGTTTGACAGAACGTAAGTAACTAACCAAGTCGTTGTGGTCAAATACCTCAGCAAGTTTCAGTGGTGTTCGATTCAGAGAGTCCTCTGCATCAATATTGGCCTCATTTTCAATCAACCACTTGCATGTCGCTAAGCGACCGCTGAAATAGCAGCAGAGATGAGTCAATTTGCTGATGCTTCAAAAAAACAGGTTATTACCGGTACCGGTCGGTCTATAACCAAACCTGGCCATGTCATTTCACACTGGGGAAAACTGATGCACGTCTCTGCTTCCACACATCAATAACATAATAGCCGGCCAATCATAAAAGTGCATTCCTATATTATCACAGCCTTCGAATACCAAAAGGACTTCCCCTTAAAATTAGTAATAAAAAGACTTCCCCTTTAAATCAGTAATATCAATCACCTGATTCAACCCCATGAAGGTTGCCAAAAGGAGTTCTTTGCAGCATAAATTCAGTCACTAGCAATATTGTTTGAAAAAACAGCTGATCTGCTTGATGTTTACTGAGGGATTTGGAAACTACTGTTCCAAATTATTCCATCGTCACAAAAGACTGGCTAGAGGCAATGGGCATGAAAATGATCGAGCCAGTGTGTATATGACCTTAATACCGGAGTATCTTAGGGGTTATGTATTTGACATGGTCTTCTGGTTTCAGGCAGTCTTAAGGTTATAGAGCAAACTTAAACAAGCCTACCTCATTGCAGCCAGGTGAAGTGGTGTCTCCCTGTTTTTTGAAAACTGATCAATCCTTGCTCCCATGCCAGCCATTGTCTGAAGGGGGAAAGGAATGATGATGACATAACAAGCAAGACATACTAGGGGGCCTTATGAACAATAAATCCCAAAATAATGGAACTAAAAACCTGTGCAATAAAGCAATTTTACTGTTGTGTCTAGCACTAAATAGAAGGAACACAGATATTCAGCCATGTAACTTACAGCAATAGATTTTGTGTGGCCATTCAAAGCAGCCAAATGGACAGGGGTGTGCCCTGATGGGGTCACTGCATTCAACTCGGCGCAATTTATGGCAAGCCACTGCACAAGCTTCGTGTGGCCATATGCAGCTGCAATGTGAAGGGGGCTTGATCCTCTTTCATCATTTTTACTGGAAAAAGAACACAGATTTTGTAAAAAGTATTGAAATGGTGAGACAAGCATGCATTTTCAATTGAATACTACCAAAAATTTGATGACCAGTAAACCGCCTCTCAAATGACAATAGTACATGTTTTGAGAAATCTCTCACTTACTTGATCAATTCAGGATTGTGGTTTACGAGAAAAATGACACGTTGCAGATTTCCATCTTTTGAAGCTTCATGTATACATGCATCTGATGACTTCGCTTCCTCATTCTCACCTTTGCGTGCAGGGCCAGACTGAGATAAACAACAAACTTATCAATATGAGTGATTTTGAGGCCATTTTACTATGATAATTCAGCATCGTAGGACAGTCAATGAATTCAAAGATTTTATAAATATTTGAAGGTATACCAAGAAAGCTTCATGTGAATGACTCATTCTTCAATTACATGTATAACCTTTCAACATAGGCTTTCAACACACGCATGCTATCAAAAATTATAGATAAGCGAGCTATTTTAGATGCTATGCAAAGAGTTGAACAGACAGATGGTTCAGGTTAGTTTTATTACACAGGTTGACTGGAAGAAATACAAATTCAATTTTTATTTAGTAATTACTTCTATGAATCAAAATAACAGGTAACAGTGTGGGTAGGGGAGAAGGCAGACGGGAGAAAACAGTGTATGAGCCAGACCGTCAGTCACCAAACATGCTGAAAGGTGCTTATTTCATGGTAAATAAAACAGTGCTGCCAGCAATGCTCAGTCGGATTGTTTACCTTCTTCTTAGAGGAGCATTTCTTTCCCGTTTTCTACAACAAACAATAAGGGGAATGGCCTGTGTACACTTCAAGCTAAAGTGGAGTGAAAGATCTTTTTGAAGGCCACAGCGATGATGATGTACTTTAGAACTGGTTTACCTTAGCACAGGCAGAGAAAGCCCAATGTGGGTTCGCTCCACCAAGAAGTTAGTAGTACATGTACATCATAAATAACAGGATTTTGTGAGCAAATGCCAGACCAAACTTTACCTAGTGACAGCCTGAACAGCTCAGACATTGCAACCAGCCATGTTTGTCATTTCCACATAGTTTTGTAATGGACAACTGTCAATGTCACTCAGGCAAATATTTGAATTTCTTCCAATGCACTTCAAATATCTGTCCTCTAGCCAATGACACTATCTTAAAGAAAATAATTATTTCATACAGCTGACACAATCTTGCCACAAACGTATAGGGCACAGCACCATTCTGTAATCCATACAATACTGAATTGTGCAAATTATGAAACCACATTAAAGTGGACTATTCGCGCTGAGTCAAATATTCCACAGAACAGTTTCCGGAGCGGCCGCCACAATGCATTTACCAGCTGTTGTTACGAATAAAACATGTTGTTTTATTATTTTTGGTTCACTTTGGACAGACGCGAACAATCCGCTTTAATAAACAAATGAAAAGATATGGGCAAAAATTTACCATGATATGCTTCTCCTTGTCAACGCTAGTCGGTTCTTCAATGGGCCGTACAACTGGTATTTCAGTACTACTATCATCATCGTCCTTGGTATCTGATTTGGAAGACACCTGCACCTTATTTGATGAAACATCAATGGTCGGTTGTGAACTTGAAGATTTCTTTGATTGATCAACCCGTGGAGTGCTCTCAGAATCTGAAGTTGCCTCGTCAGAATCTGAAGTCACAGATGTCTCAGTCTCTGTCAACTCTGAATCTAGAATGAAATATCAGAAAATTACTCATCACTCATTCAGTTACTCCATATAATGCTTAAAACATGTACATGCACTACAACAGCTGAAACTAAATGGAGGTCGTCCAGAACAATTCTAGAATAAGTCATTGCCAAACATTTTGAACTCCAAGCAAGCTTTGTGCAAAAGGTGATTGAATTCAAACTATGCATTTGTGGTCAGCATGATGCATAAGTAAGACTGTCAACTTTTGTATTCAAAATGAAAAACAACCATTACTTCAGAACAGAAATGCTAATGTGATAAAAGATTTTGATGATAATTATGTGACAGAATGATTCTGAAAAAACATTGGATGAAGGGGAATTTACCAGAACTGATTTCACTACTTGTAGACCATCTATCAATGCTTCCTGCGATGCAAAATGTCACATGTACATGTATTTTAGAAATTATATACACTTCATTGTACATTCTTCTCCAAGTCTATTGCCCTCTGTGATAAACTTGAGCAAACACAGTCAAAACTTCCACAAGGCATTTCAAATATCGCACCACAACAACAGAGCAGTCATTCTAAAACAGCTCATGCAATGCTCTCGAAATACTACTAACAAAGCAGAGACACAGGAAATGTTCTGGAGCGATATCTAGCGTAGCAGAAGCAACAACATGCAGTCCTAGCGAGAACTCCTAAGTAATTATGAGCTCCAGCCTTTTAGATTAGACTTCATATTTTGATGGCAATGGAGACACATAGGAAATACACAAGTCAACATCCAGACGTGCATTATAACAGTCATGTAGTTTCTGAGTCAATTTACACTACTAGTCAACCATATCTCTCAGAGGAATCAAGCAAACAATGTTCTGATCTTGTAACACGTCAAAGTTTTCGATTTTGAACGCATACCTGGTGGAAGATTCCTAGTGCTGTCAACTGGGAAGAACTCCTTGGTCTTTCCATCCTTCCGATACGACAACCACCCTTTACATCGGAACCTGTAGCTCACCCGATCAAGGAGATCATTAACAGTGCATGCTTCTAAATACCACCCTGACCCTGAAAGACAATCAACAAAGTCTTCTATGATGATCTCTCATCAGATAGTCTGTCAGCTGGTCCTCAAAATAGCTGATGGAATACTGACCAAGACTGTGCCACTGAATTGGGAATAATGGTGTTGATAGCTGGTGTAGTGGAAACATTCTTTTAATACAGGTATTGGAGCTTGTCACTTGAATTCTAATTTGATACACACGTACCTAATTCTGTCCTGTTGTGTCCTATCCGAATTTTCTTAACTTCACCAACATGGAAGTGTGTAAAGTGAAACTCATCCTCCTGAAAAAGTTGATTGAGGAATTAAAACCAGGACAAATTTATAACTATAGAAATACCGGTAGGAAAAACTGAATGGAATCCATTTAAAATCTGTAAATCAAGGGAGTGTGAATCTTGAATGAATCACTCCTCCTTTTGGTATCCATTATCATTATAGCAACACAGATAACTCTATAACTTACCTGGCCTTTTGTGAATTTATATCTGTGGTTTTTGGATTCTCCAAGAAGAATTTCTTCAGATCTGCCTTTGGTTCCATACAGAGTGATGAAAACGTCAGCCTTGGTACTTGCACCAAGCTTGTTTCCAGTTCTCACATAGACCCTGTACTCTGCTACAGGACCAGATCTAACTATTCTTTCCATCTGAAGAGAAGAGACACTTCATTTGGCAAGAGGCAGAAAACAATATTGAGGTATTTCTTCATTAAGTGGGGATACCTAGAGCAGCAATAAAAGCCATTACAAGAGAGAGAAATCTTCTTTGTTCAGGTCACTACTGTTGCATCCTACCAACCTGTTCGTAGTCATTAAAAAGTCCAGAATCCGTCTGTACTTCACGGGACCGCGTCTCAGGACTCTCAAGGGGGTCTGCGAGAGGTTTCCTCCTCAGAGCGGATTTTGGTCTTTCTGGGGGAGGGTGAACATGCTGATTTTCCACACCCTGGCCTCGCTCGTGATCTAATTTCTGAATTTCTTTTCTGAAATAGGATTCATCAGAAATTTAAGTAACCTCTTTGTCATACTTGTGACACTTCCACATGATAGATGACATGAACTTTTGCATTCCTTTGATGGGGCTCTCCACAACACTTCATCATTATGGTGCATGTAGTGCTCAAGCAAACATAGGCTTTTTTACAGTACCGTAAGTTGAACAGACATAACAAATAGAGACATACCTAAGCCAAGCAGGAATTTGGCGCTTGCGAGCTGACGAGGGAGCAACATCTTCATAGAGATAGCTGTCATCTTTACTCTGAAACAGATCACGTAGATCAGACACAGGGTCATATTTTAGAGCATTCCTTAACGTTGAGGTTGACCTTAAGTCTGTTGTAAAACCATCGAGAACAATAGATTAAAGGTGGACCTTAACGTTAAGGAACGTTCTAAAATACGGCCCAATGAATTCCAGGACTGGATGTAGATTATTTGAGTAGTGGCTGTCATCTACATGTAGGACATACAATGAAATGTTGAGACTAGGAGAATATCTTCAGACATATTACTGATCGATAATGATAATTTTACACTTCTGGTGGCTCGACTTGAAAGTGCCAGCCTGAAGAAGACCCCGCTTGGGGTCGAAAATTTGCTAAGATTCTGGAAATTGACTTCCTGTTTATCATCGATCGATAATGAGACAAACACATTGGTAACCTCTTTGAATAAGTACAGTACATACAAGTAACCACAGTATAGACCGTGTGTGTTTGAACTGAGTACCAAACCTGGGTCCATGTTCCCGAAGCCGTCGTAAGGTTAATGATGTCGTTACGCCATGCATTTTTCCAGTTTTAACGACATCGTTAACCTAATGATGGCTTCGGTAACATGGGCCCTGCTCCTTCTCTTCAAGCAACTCCATAAACAGGTGGTTATCTGACCCATAATTTTGTCTTAGATTAGTACATGTATAAAGATATGAAGCTAACACTGAGTATAGGACAAACCCTCTAACTAACGCATTACTTCCTATACACCTCATGCGCCTAACTCATGGACATCAACACAAGACTAGTATCAAACAAACAACTACAAGTACATTGAAGATAACTCTCTTTACCTGCAACCTTTCACCACCAATACCCACAGCATTGGTCTCAAGTTTGACTCTCTTTTCTTTATTTCATAACATATCAGGCAATTTTCAAGAGGAAACTCAGCCAATTCGATGAAAAACATCACGGTTAGTTCAGTGCTATTTATAAGAATGATTCATTAAGATATTTCTGAGCCATTAGGTGATCGAATTTTGCTTTTTCCTGCTTAATGTGCAAGGACAAACCAGTGCAGAGTGGTGATGAAGGGTTAAACAGCTCTATGCTTTCTGTAATCTATAAGCGTATAACCAACCACATTCTCATCACTCACGTCATCATCATCATAGACTGGGATGTAGTAATGCAAATTTATGTCAGGTAAACGTTCCCTGTGAGATTCAGAGGATTTAACCTCGCGCTTTCAAGAAAAAAAACATTGTAATTTCAGTATTGCTGCAAATTAGCAAAATGACATCATGAGTACGTCACTTGGGGAATGTCACTTACATTGCAGAATCAACTGTCTTCGAATTAACAAATGTCCTTCCGCTCAAAAATTCCTTGGTGAAGACACACCACTGCATGAGGGGTATTCATGAGGAGACCATATGAAATCACTGATGTGATCTTTTCCCCCCCCCCTTATTAAGAATAAGATTCCTTGGCGGGCTCACCACCTCATAGGTTTACCACAGTAGGATCTTGAGGGCAACCTAGGCCTACATAAGGACTCACCTTGCTCCCTTGTCTCATCTTCCTACCATCAATATCATGAGATGGTACAGTATAAACTTTGGCAGTGGATGGACGTCCTCTGCAACTCCTGTCCATTCTCTTGTCGTAGGTTTCCTGTCAAAATTCAAATGAAGTCATTCGCAGAGTGCAGATACGCAGAGTGCAGATTCACAGAGTGCAGATGCTAGGATTTCTATTACCAGTAGAGGAAAGTCATGGTCATTATCTGAGGAGTTAAGTGAAGACAAAAGTGAAGTGGTACTGTGACTTTAGCCTCAGATCATGCTGATATAATTTGACAAATCAATTAGGCTGATCAGGCACTTAAACCTAGACAGAGAGAATGGCTATGAAAGTACCACACAGATTCAGACGAGGTCCTTGAAAGGATTGGATGGGGGGGGGGGGTCTGAGTGAGTTCTCTGTCACAATTAGAAAGACTGCAGGGTTGTTTTCATGTTCATTCGGAGGTAGGGCCTATATATTTTCTTCACTTTTGCCAGCTTTAACAGTAAAGGACTGCAGAACTTGACCTCAGACACCATGGATGTGGTGATCCATTGAGAAGAGACGATTGGAACGTTTCTTCAAGAAAATGTTGGTGTTGTCACAAAACAGTGGCATCAACGTACTTATTGACAAAAAATTCATCATAAATTCATAAGCCATCACTATTGAATTTTTGATTTCATACAAAAATATCTGAGAAACTGACGACAAACACTGGTTGCTAAGGACTCAACAGACATAAACAAAAGTGATCATTACAGTTGCCACCATGAAAGAGCTAAGTATGGCTGTGTTATTTCAATAAACCATTCCTGAGTGATAAGCTTTTCACATGTGGTTCACCACACGCCATTAACTCAACTGGTTTTGAGATAATGTAGTGTCTTTGTGCTAGTGCTGGATAAACATATTGCACAGTTGGTGACCCTTGTATGTACAGTGTTACACTGGGCAGTACAGTCGTGAGGGGATAACAGTACACTTAGCATGACCAATATGTTCGTGTATGCAGTATCACGTCCAAGTAAGAAGAATGAAAATACATTGGGAATGATATCACTGATATTGAGAGTCAAGAGGGGTCTGGTGATATCAGATTAGGAAACCACAATTAAACATTAGCAACACTCAGAAATCACAACAAAAATTGATTAATGCTTGGATTAGTATTAGATACTAAGAACCTACCGTAGCTAATAGTAAATTTGTAGCATAATTTACCAGCCTCACTGCCTCCCCTTTAGATATGGAGTGAGGGGGAACTGATCTTAGGAGAGGGTAGCCTCCCCGGTATTGTCTGAAATCAAATATTTTGAATTATGCAGAAATTTCCATGAATAGCTTTGTCAAATGAATCTGAATCTGTCCTTATGAACAGGATCCAGTGGGGACTAAAAACTTTCTCTTTCAATCATGTTTATCATCTTTCTCTCAACTCAACTTGTGTGAGATGCACAGGATCCTGACTCAATAACTTCCATGAAAACCTTGCACACTTAAAAAAGCTCCCACGAGGTATTAGTTCTTTTGATCCAAAGTACAAGGAATCATAATGAAAACAGATTGATGAAACTACGACACAACTCACTTCTTTCTCCTGGTCAGTGAACCAGTCCCATGTCCTTGGTATTCCACTCGAAGTTTTTGACCGCCTTTAGGCGTGTAGTAGTATGAGTACTCAGGCATGGTAGGGTGCTGAAAGTATACGTCAAAGACTTGAATAACAAGGCTTAATACATTTAAAGCTTACATGTGGCATTAGTTTTATTTGGAAACGGATTAAGATGAGTTACTGAAAAGTAGAAAATGGCACAAACACAAAAAGAGAGGAAGAAACTCGAAAAGAAACCATGGAAGAGAAGTCACCAGAGATCCCATCACCTTGATTAGTTGGCACGCATGACAGTATGCTGGTATTAGAAGAAAATGTGCTTTGTACAAAGTTTAGTTCAGCAGGATGGTAAAATGCTGTAGACACCAGTTTCATCTGCTGGCAAGGGAAGAAGAACAACAGTCATAATCAGCTTTCAATTGACTAGGCCGTAGAGGAATGCTGGAGATGAGAATAAAGAAGGCTTTCTCAACAAGAGGCCCATGGGCCTGGCGCTCAGCTGACAGTTGACTTGAGGTGAAGTTGTAGGTGTAATGAAGCATGCTAAAGTTTGATTACCTTGGCTCAACTGATCTTTAAGTAAGTCACTAGGTCATGGAAGTAGGTCAGTTTACACTTCATTACCTTTAGTTTGATACCAAGCATGACTACCTTGGCTCAACTGGTCTTTAAGTAGGTCACTAGGTCGTGGAAGTAGGTCAGTTCAAACCTACACTTCATTACCATTAGTTTGATACCAAACATGACTAC
>NMRB01000093.1:504266-546424 GCA_002633025.1 Notospermus geniculatus
GTACTGATCGAGATTTGATTGATTTCACGAGCAAAAGATGGATATTATGGAAATAGGACGTGTTTTCCATTGGGGACCTTTAGTGGCCCTTACAATAATCTTCAGTATATCTACCTGCTCCATAGTGTGTGACATGATGTGGTGGCCGATCAGCAGCACTGGAGGCTTGATTCATTTCATTATTTATGTTATGTGGTTGTATTTGACGCTGTATTACTTCCTAGGGGCCATGTATGGTGGTCCTGGATATGTACCATATGATTGGATGCCGGTGAGAATTTGAATTGTTTTGTGCCTTTTCCTCAATCAACTTCATGGATTTCATGTCAGTCTAGGGCTAGGCTATATACTGAGAACGCTGCCAACAGTCTGTTGTGCAGGTTACTGCTTAGTTTCGAAACAAATACGTCAGTGTCAATGATGTATGTCTCAAGAATATCCTTGGGCTTCACTTGAAAAAGGAATGCATTATTCATGTTGTAATTACTTCTTTTTTCTTCACAGGAAAATGAAGACGATGTCCAATATCTTCAGTATTGTGAAATCTGCGAAACATACAAAGCTCCTCGCTCTCACCATTGTAGGAAGTGTGACAGGTCTGTGCCAATTATTTCGTTAGCTGTGCCCATTTGATATGCATGTGTGCCAAAGGTGTGGTGCGGGTACTGTACTTTCCGACTTCAGAAATAATGCATCTAAATATCTTCTGACATATTTGATGTTAGCTTCATTTTCACCTGGTTTAACTTTCAGATGTATACTGAAGATGGATCATCATTGTCCTTGGATCAACAACTGCTGTGGTCATCTCAACCACAGATCGTTTACACTCTTCCTATTCTTTGCACCTTGTGGATGTATTCACTCCTTACTAATCCTGGTACCTTCACTATATAGAGCAATCAATGCAGTAAGTTACATTACATTTTGAAATAAGTCATATTTTGGGGATACCAGTGTTGGCTTTAACACCTTGGGGTGTCAAGTTGCAAATGATTGTCTTGGTCTGCCGATTTGAGTCATTCACTTCAGAATTTCACCATGCCTCTCATACACTGTTTGCCCTGCTCGATATCATTCAAACTTTTTGGTTCATTGAATTGACTTGTTGGGGATTGTTCACTATGCAGTTACACATGTGCATTTCCTTTTATTTCCAGCAATATTATATATTTTATGGGACTGGTGAAGAACCCATAGTAGTCCTTGGCATTTTGGCATTTCTTGTATGCATATTTGCCACCGGACTTGCTATTGGAGTTATCTTGGCTGTTGGGGGACTATGCTATTTCCAGGTATGCATTTTCTTGTGGACAGTGGTACATTATTAAAGGGCAGTTATCATGGTTTCTGAGGGGATGGAGCTCATTCTGGCTGGATTCAATGGCAGTGCATCCATACTGAAGTGCCTAATTACTAATACTACTGGTAGTTGAACAGGCAACTAAGATGCCCAGAGTAAAGTGCCTTGCCAAGGCCTTGATATTGTTTCGGTAAAATTTGTAGCCAATGTCTTTTTATTGAACTGACTCCATCATTCCAGTTATTATGAAGCAATTACGGTAACTAACGTTTAGTTTGATGTTACAGATGAAAAGCATCATAAAAAATGAGACTGGAATAGAATCATGGATTATTGAAAAAGCTGAATATAGACAACGCACTGAAGATGAACCAGAATTTGTCTTTCCATATCATCTGGGAAAGTGGAGAAATTTACGACAGGTCTTCACATGGAGGGGACCACCTGTCTCTAATGGTCTTGTTTGGGAAGTTACAGAGGGATGTGATCAGTATACTTTAACTGTAAGTGCCAGTAGTTTCTGTCAAACATGTCAAAGTCATCCATCATTTACTGATGCATGTTTGAGAATGTTTGCCTTAGCTTACTGTAAACCGTGATATTTTCGCGATGCTAAATGTTCGCGATTTTGGTGATCTACGAATTCGCGAAGAATAAATATTCGCGATTGGAACCCTTCAGCTTCAAAAGAATAATAAGAAGAGTAATTTTTGCACGATTTATGTTCGCGTTTTGACCCTTGAACGCGAAAATCGCGAAAATAAAACGCATGCGAAAATTTCACGGTTTACAGTATGTGGTAACCGATTGTTGTGATTCATTTGTCAGGTTGAACAAATGGCACAGAAGAAAGAAAAGAGGGAGCGAGCTCAACAGTACAGCATCGTCAAGAAATACAGTGGTAGCCTTTTCCCTATAACACATGGATATAAAGTGTGTTGTTGCCTTCCATGTACAGATGAAGCACGTGTAGCTGTGAAACCGGGAGATGAGGTGCTGGTTACAAGGTGGAAAAAGTAAGTTCTAGTGGTAGTGGTACATGCAGTGGTTGTAGGAGTGGAATTAGTAACCGGAATTTGTCAGTATCCACCCAAAATGCTGCATGCTGTAACTGACCATAGATGGATCAAGCAGGGCTTTAACTCTGCAGCCCGGCAGAATGAACCCTATTGATGTCGCAGATTACTGTGTACCGCTCAGTAACTTCGGTTTTCTCCATTTTTCAGACATTGGCTCTATGGCGAATTACTCCATCCCAAGAATGCAGATACTCCACCTCCCACAGGTACCATTATATTTTGTTGTTAGGCATTTTTTTATTTCTGCAAAAATCCAAGTTGAGTTTGGTTTCGACACTCAAGATTTTGTAAATGTGACTGATTGCAAATGTTCATTCTCCTTTTCAGGTCGAGATCGACAACGTGGCTGGTTTCCAAGAAAGTGCGCTGTTGAGCTGGTTAATAATGGTTGTACATTCCCAAAATTGGACAAAAAGAATGACTGAGTGTCCATGTTTTCACTAGTTTAAATTTTTGTACTTTTTTACAGTGGTATGGAATCTTCCCAGTTGATTACAAAATTAGTTATTAATTGTTTACAGTGGTGGAATATGGGTATTGTTGCATATCGCATTCATATAACTTATGTCTTCATACATAAAATGTAAATGTAGGATTGTACATGTAGATACAGTGGAAGAAGTACAGTAAACTCGAGTTTAAACCACCGGTTCATTATGTTCATAAGCACACCCATAGCAGGGTCAGTTTCACCCTAGGCCTTAAGCAACTATTCATTCCATCACAGGGTTGTGATCGTACAAGCAATTCCAGCCATTCAGCGCAATAGTTGTTATGTTTTATTCACTCCCATTTCGACTGTGGGTGTGCTTATGAACCGGTGGTTTAAACTCGAGTTTACTGTAAATTGTTGTTCAATCAAGTTCTGATCACATAACATGAAATAATGGTTGAGGTGAGCTTATAAATTACCTACCTACTTACTTATTTTGTGCTCGTTTAAAACTATGCAAAAATGGGATGGTTTGTCCTTCATGCATGTCAAGAGAGTGAATTAATCACTGCTTACTGCTTTAGTCACTGGCTTTACAAGTTATCTACTTCACTCGCATTTTTGACAGTAAAAAGAGTTGTTATTCTCTATATTTTTTATAGTTTTCTACTGTTAAAGATGATTGGATATTGCTAGGTAGACGTCCATGGTTGTTCATGTTATAGCTGAAACTTGTTGAAGATTTTTTTCCTTGGGTCACAATGTTAGAGGCCATATTATGTGCCTTTTTGCAGTGTTTGTGCTTCTCGCTCTTTGATTTTGGCTTGGTGGTGTATGCATTTGTCAGTATGTATTTGTAGCTGCTTGGGAAATCCAAATTCGGGTTCAGATCAGTTGGAATTTGGCTGGAAAATTGAACTGTTCCTGTTATGAAGGTATTTTGGAAAGACAACAAACACAGTCCAGCAATCTGACCATAGGTGTCCTTATATAGAGTCCAAAAAAGGTCCACAACAACCTTTATACATTGTCACAATCAATTGTCTGTAGTACATAATATGTCACCTCAATCCCACCTGTCAAACCTGTCAAAAAATTGTTCTGACAAATGTTTGACGTTGATTTTGTCAAATAGTTTTGAAGATTGCATTCTGAAGAAGTGAATTCATAAACTTCTTCAACTGACGTTGATTTTGTCAAATAGTTTTGAAGATTGCATTCTGAAGAAGTGAATTCATAAGCTTCTTCAACTGTTTTCTAAGCACAGTTTGTATCATGATTTAAGGGCATCTGTAGTCAAATTTGTAACAGTAATAAAACTAACCAACGAAACACCTGAGTGCTTCTCTGTTGAGTGAATGCTGGGCAGGCAGCATGCCATGAAGGACCAATGCAATGCCATGTTTGCCACTGATCCTCATAACCACATGACCACACATCCTTACTAAAATGTGGCGCTGACTGTTCAATGATGATGTAGAGAGGCAATTAAGCATTTGTCAAATAAAGTCATTAGGGACTTTTGGCAAGGCTCCGTATCATCGATCCGTGTCGCGTATGACGTATTGAGCTAATGCATTTTCTATTAAAGTCGCATGTAATATGGATCGACAATATACGGAGCCTTGCCAAAAGTCCTTGACTCAACCTCGTCCCCAAGGGTATAGTAGTAGTACACTCTACAACCAGTCAACTGTCGCTCACAGTCGTGAAAATAAAGCCTTTGTTTTGGAAATTCATGAAGTTGTGCATGCCGAAGCTTTTCCTATGAAGAATGCGGTATGGGTTTATGCCATTATTTCTCAAGAACAGCGAGGAATTTTTAGGCGAAAATGGCCAAGGCGAGAGGTCTCTTCATTAGGTATCTGGGTCATGTGCATAAGAAATTTTGGATAGCCACTGTAAGGAAGCCCCGAAAAATAGTGCCAATGGCACTGTGCCCACTTGGCTTGACAGCATAGTGGTAGGACAAACACGCCATACCCTTTACCAGGAATCCCTGGTAAAGGCTGGCTACTGCCTGGCCTCCTACTACGCAGCGCCATCTATAAAACGGTGGCCAGCAGAACCAGGCTAGGTTTTGACATGTTTGAATCAACCCGTCTTTTCTGATGGAACTGGCATTCCAGTCTCCGTTCAACCTCACTTGGCAGAATGATGGAAGAAAATGAAAAAACACAAGTTTTATATCCAATGAGTAACAGTTTATTGCATTAAATGCAACAAATATACATTGTATATGTAATGATAGTGCCAGAGATTCATTTTAAAACTTGTTTGATAACCTGCGTGATCCTGTGACTGTGAAGAGAATGAACCAATGAGGCCGAAGCTTGATTCAAGGAAGTTTATCCCTTTCTATCATTTCAGAATTACTCAAACCTAATTCTGGTATCTACAAGTTAAAATAGCCGAATTTAAATACTGGTAACTCAGATTACAAGAAGTTTATAATCATTGTACATTGAGTTGATCCATGTCCAACTTGGAGAGAAAAACATTCTGAAGATGGAGAGAGTTGGGCAGACTTACAAAATGGAATTGAACAAATGCTTAATTTGCTTGAAAATTAAGGGTCAAATAAACTTCTCAACTGCTGCTTGACTGTTGGGTAATGTATAATTCAGTTAAAAGATCTTGGTAGTGAGTGCTTTGATGGAAATACTGGTTCCATTACAAAAGAGACAATGGTAAATTTTTGCGTTATCTTTTATATTCCATTTTATGTCTGCCCAAATGAACTTAGGTTGACATGTTTTCAAAGGATAGCCAGGATTTAAAGACACAGCTGGCAAATCTTTAAGTGACACAATAATTGAGCAAAGAACTTCGAACCCGTTCTTTACAAAAATGATGAATGTCTCGAAAAATCCAACACAACTACATGTATTATCTTTCATTTTTCAATGCTTCCCATTTTAGCATTTTCAATTGCAACTTTTTGAAACTGATATTCCATGATTTGCTGGAATTGAACCATTGCTGTTAAAAGTCAAAATGGAAAAGGCGAAATAGGAATAGCCCTTCCAAACCGTGTAGCAAGTGAAAGATAATAAATACTCATATGTACTGTACAACATGAGTACACATATAAATTATATAAAAAGTGACTAGTTTGTAATTCAACTACAGTAATATACAAAGTTGCAATTGTTACAAAATGGAAGTTAACCTGACAACTGAACAAATTGTCAATCCAAATTCGAACTAGTAATAAATATTATGTATCCATTACAGTAATACTACTTTGATTCTCATAATGATCATTCATTAATTCTGGCCTTCATCAGGTGATTCTTGATAAATCTGGAATTTCAATCAATTAGACAATGATGTCTACAATTTCATTTAATTACGATCCAAAATAAAAGCCGCTGGGTAATAAGAAATTAAAAACCAATCAAGCAACACAGACAGAACTTCTCGTTTTGTGCTGACATTCTCATTTCATTGTTTATCATCCTGGGCATTCTGTCCTGATCAACGTACACTTTTGTGTCATTCTGACTTGTCCTCCATGCACAGTAACAAGGAAATTAATTTACACTAAAGAGATGTGTTTGAAAATGTGTGATGTTCTGATTCTGGCAAAGTCAAATCATATCACTTTCTGTCATGGATATGCACAGACTTCTCCTGGTCAGTATAAAATAATCCTATCAAGTATCACCAATTGAACTCTTGTATCTCAAAGTACACTACACTACACAACTACATTTAAAACAAAAATATGAACAAAATACATGGTGCGAGTGGATTTTATGTACATATGGTTGAGATTCGCCCCTCCTGCATGAAGGAACACATAATTGATGGGACATGGTAAACAGAAAAGTAGGTTGCCAATGAAGGTTTTTCACAGCAAGATAATGATTTCTAATTACTTTTTATTTCTATGAGCTCATCTATGAGTATTTGAATTAACCATACAATTTACTGGGTGGACCATGCAAAAATATTTCAATCACCAAAATCATGAGACCATTCTTCATAGGAACGCTGAAAGGTTGTCACAGTTTTAATTTCAGCAGTCCACTGGACATAAATTCTCAGATTTACCTCTTGATATTCAATACTACATACCATCATTGTCTTGCTGCAAAAGGTTGCCTTGTGCTGAAGCTATTTGACTGAGTTCACCAGTCATCATTAAATCAGGCTGTGCGAAAATACTTTCTAGCCTGTGTACATGGAGGTATACACAGAAACATAATGAAGGCCTACAGCAACGGCACTATTTACAAAAGACTCTCCTAGTTATAACATGTCAAACTAGCAACAGAAAACAATATTTTAAAAGTTCAACATCACTACACTTGACAAAGAACAACTGATACACGTTTTTACAAATAACCAGATTGTTGGTGTCACGAAATGTAAAAGCACCATTTGCTATAACACCAAAATGCAATACTTCTAAAGCAAGGTCATTGAAATAAAGTTCAGCACAGACATTGAATACGTCCACTCCCAAATATGCCACTTTGTCTGACAGATGTCCTGGCTTCAATCACCCAGGAGAGTCTGCGGAAAGGCACAAAGTCTCTACAAGAAGTTGCCATCGAACTATTAAATCCTGAAACCAGCTGTTTCAGTTGTGAAAGCCTTTAGATCTCGTAGACCACTTACATGTACGGTATAGTGTATAATATTGATCACAATACTCAATGATTTTGCAGCATGTTCTGAATTTGGTCGAAATTGCTCAAAATTAAATCTATTCCTCTCGTTGCATGCATTTCTTCCTAAGAGGGAATATGAACATTGTTCATTTGTGGTCTACTTATGCTGCATTCACACTAGCATTTTAATCCGGACTTAAACTGTACTAACGCCTTGATTCGGAATAAGAGGTCACACTAGAAACCCTTTAGTTCGGATTAGATCCCCACTAACAAGTACGGTTTTTAACCCGTGCTAGCTAGTGAGTATGCACCACTTAATCCGCAATAACTTTGTCTGAACAGTTTAATCCGAATCAGCGAAGTTGGATCAATGGTTACCTGTTTGCTCTTATAGTTAATATTACTGTTCATAGACGGTGGAGCTTAGTACGGGATTACAGCCTGTCAAATCGGATTGTAACGCTGGTGTGAACTGATGGTTTTTTATTCCGCACTAACTAAACCGAATTCCAGAATGCGCACTTCGGAATTCGGTTTAAATCCGTATTGTGTGTGAACGTAGCATTAGTTATGGTCTTATGCAATCACAGAGTTCTCCTCATATTCTGATAGCCCACAAGATTCAACATAGCATACATTGGTAGTGCCTTAGAATGTACAACTTAATTTGCTATGAATTTGTACACTACATAAAAAATACATATTCTATATGGTACAATGGTTTAAAATTCAATTCAAAATGCACTTTGATGTAATTACTAGTCCGAGAAACAAAACTTTATACATTGCCTAGAACAATTTGATCAAAGAGATTAGATGGTGAATCCTACAATATAAGCCTTAAAGAATCCAGGATTTTTATTAAAATACCACGAATGGCTTGATATTTCAGAAGTTATTGTTAGTCATAGCAGAAAATGAGAAACATGAGAGTAGGAACCAGTACAGACTTTGTGCTTGAAATCACTGTCAAGACATTTGTGAAGGGGGACTGCACACTTCACATACAAACAATAATTGTGGAAGGCTTTCAATGCCTCCAAGGCCCATCACAATATGTGAAAACTTAGAGGTATAGTATGATCATAGCTTAGAAAAGTCACAAAAATACTGTGAAGGTTTTTAATTTCTGTACAACACATAAATTATGCCTTAAGCGTCGGTTGTATTTTCATCAACGTTTGATTTTTCACTCTGACTAGTTCTATACAGAAAAGAGTCGACATTTATTTTGCATGTTTCACCAAGACTAGAGCGAGACATTATGCACCAGCACTAAGAAAATGCACTGTACTTTTTGATCTAGTCAGCGTGGAACATGCCAAAGATAACGTGAACAGAGCTAGTAGGTATATGTATAAACACAATGAGGCTAATAGTACACAAATTTAATTGCATGGGCACTGGTATTGAAAATAAATGGCAAGATAAAAACATAGCTTTAAATCACCAAGCTATTTAGCAGAGGAATACATGTATATTTCCTCAAGTCAGCTTTCCAGGTCTTGCTTCATTGTTGAATTTCAATAAGAATAAGAATTGCAGAGAAAAATATCAATAAGATGACTAAAGACTACTTATTACAATAAATTGAAAGGAGACTATAACGTTACATGTAATGTCAAGGAACTTGTTCATAAAGTTCCCAAAATGACAGATTATATTAAAAACAATGAGACTCTCAAAGAGTGAAGACAATATCTTTAACATAATGAAAATTTCAGATCCATTTCCAGTGCCAAGGCACAGCCCTACCCCATTCAGACTTGCATCTAAGACAGCTAAGAAATTGGCTGGGCCTTCTTTGGTTTGAAACTTGTAGATAATATCAAGCTTATCAAGCTGAGCAAGCATCATTACTGGGGAAGAACAAGGATTGAAATCTTGGCAGACTTCAAGTCATGAACAATCTCAGCAATGTGCATCAGCAAAATTTCATCCTATGAAGGCATGCACAGATCAATTTTCTTGTAATGGCTAATGAGTTCTAACCAAGAGAATTTCTGGTTTGGTTATGCCAAAGCTGCAACATTTCTAGTGCAGAGCCGTTGAGGAAAGGTTTTTGTCTTCCAGCAAAACCTTGTGAAAATACTGATAGCAAGCTGCAACTCATTCAATGTGAGGGACTGTCACCCCTGCTTGGGTCAGACTGGTCGATTTGGAAGCACTAAAATATCTCACACAATCTTTGACCCGTTTAGCAGGCAGCAATCACCACATGTCCAGAAGGGGAGGAATCTGCCTCAAATTGCACAAAATAATAGGTTTAATTGTGTTGATAACATATAAATGATCTACACCTAAATAACAGTACACTACACTATAAATACTTGATACTAACTTTGTCATGATTGAAATCGTTAACTCTATCTCTCTATCTGTTTTTGCCTTTTTCCGCATTGCACATGATCTTGGTATAGGTATACCATGAGCACCTTTAGTTGAAAGAAACAATCTGGCTATAAAAGCATTTATAGTCCACTCACACTGACATACCATTATGTTCTCTTTCAAGAACACTTAGGGTACACTAAGTCCCTGAAATAATACTTTCAACTGATGTACTGAGTGATTATTGTGTGTACAAAAATATGTAAACCAATTTCAAAGTATCAAAATTTATGAAACAAAACGACCACACAGGTGGATTAACTGACTTGTAGTTGAGAATTCAATACAGGTTGGCTTGATTAAAAATAGTATTTCACATGACAGAACATGGGGAAGGGGTCCAACAAACACTGGATTGATGGAGGTACCAACTATCTTCCAGACTGGAGCTAATTGTGGAGGATGATCTTCTTCATTTCAATCAAGACCACTAGCTGTCACTGCACACAACAGTGAAATTAAATTCCTGCAGAGCAGCTTCTGACAAACAAAACTTGTAGGTTGATCCAGAGAGCAACTCCATAATTTCCTCTAAAGTTTATTGAATTCTAAGATGAATCCATCAAAATGTGTCAAGTGATGAGAATTCGCAGCTGTAGCTTAGGAGTTCTGGATACAGATCCAGTCTGGAAAATGATAACAAGGCTAGGGATTCCTTTGGGCATTTGAACAAGAGCTTCACTCTAGAGTCAGCTATACAGTGTGCAGTGGTAACAGCATGGTAGCATTTGTGAGAACCATTTATGACTGCGATCACAGACCACTGTACAGCATTAAAAGCAGTTGCACAAGACAAGATACATTAAACTTCACAACCATAAGAATTTCACAAAGGAATTTCAAGTCCTGCTATCAAGTGGAGGAGTTCTGCCATGGACTTCAGTCAGAAAGCTAACATAGCTTTACACACATTGGTTTTATATCCCCTCAATTCAATACACTTTACCAGAGAAAATATCTTCAAAACCCAGTAAGCATTCACATACATGTAGTCACATTCTTTCAATACTGTAAAGAAGATATTCTTTCAATCACTTTGAAGCAAGTTCAAATAGCCTAAGCGACTGGATTTTGAAGACATGTTCTGGGGCGTATATGTGAATTCACTCAAATCAGCTGTGTATTATTAAGGACTACAGGATCTTTGGTACACCAGTAAACTTAATCAAACAACCAGGAACTGGGACAATGCCACAGTTCAGAAGTCTTTACCTTTGATGATTATGGGTAAGTGCACAAAGAGATACTTCAAACTAAGGCAAAGATGACTTGAACAAGAAGAGAAATCAGTCAGTCAAGTTTAGATGACTTATCAAATTATAAGAGGATATTTTCTCTACACAACTGAATAAAACCATAACTCATAATAGGAATGATGTTGACCACCACAATAGGCAACACCACAGTAGTCAAGGTTTTGCAACTCTTCCTGCAACTCTATACCTTCATGATCCAACTGCCAGACCCCCATTGGCAAGATACTGGAAGTGTACTCAATGCAAGGCAAGAGCTCAATATGTATAACAAAATACCGTAATGGTAATACTTCATGTAAGTGTCCATGAGAGAGAGATACTATTGAGTGGAAGATTTGTGTCACTATAGACCACAAGATGACATCACTGTTGGAAGCTCAAATATGAAAGACTTCAGAGTAGCAACTAGGAGATGGTCAGGATTTCAAATCCAAACTCTCAAGCCCTAGTGATACTGAGGTCATGTTGTGCAAAAGGGATAAAGCAGAGACCTGCTTATAATGCCACCTTGTTCCATATTTCAACACTCCACAGCTCACCCGTAATCATCAAAGTAAAACGTGAGCAATATATGACCAATAATTCAGAGTTCTTGGCATTGCCGGGGCTCCGACTGCCATCCATTGATGTCATGTGCACGTTTTGGCCTCTTCACGCAATGACAGAAGTGTCCCTTGCCGACTACTCCCGAATGCACTCTCATAAGTCATATCATGGTCAAATTGTCCCATCTGAAGGAGTTGACTTGCACCGTCATGTGTTTAGTAAGGCGAGAATCGTTGATAGCCCCCTCTGTATACTGTTGGCTGTAAGAAATGAAGACAAAGGTAATTAAAATGCACCTGTACATACTTGTGGCTTAATAACTTTGTGGGCTATACGTAATTCAAGAAAATATTATATTCGAACAATCATGAAAATCACTTCAAGTTCTCTCTAAATTGTGTTAATGTTTATTTCAGACATGTCAGAAAGCAGTCAAATGAAAAACAATGCTGACTTTCACCTTTTATTGAATATTTTGACAAATTCTAGCACTATTGTTGATGTAAAGAAGAGAAAACATTCAACAGGAACAAATAAAGAAAAATCCAGGAAAAAATTGATTACTGGTACCGGTACTGGTACTTTAATGATGAAGAAATTCATTTGTAGTCTTCAACTGGATCTCATGAACTGAACACATTGATGAACAAGCCATATTCACGAATTTCAAATTCATGTCATATCCGCTCTCTTATCTTATGATGGTTCCTGAACTAACCCAACAATGACCAAAAATGTCAACAACAGTGAACTGACAAAGCTTTCTACCAAGCTACAAATTGTTTACTGACGACTACACTGGTCACAAAAACTCACTGGTTACATGATTACATGTAGTCTTGAAGCAATAAACAGAACCAGGTTATTTACATGCACTAGTCTATTAGCTCAACAGTGTCTCCAAGAGCTAAACCATGCAGCGGAAAGTCGAAGAAGAGAATGCTCGGGCATGCAACTAGAACACAGAAACTGCATTCTTGCTGAACTAATATGGTACTGTGTTCCAAAGCAAATGTAGGCAGATATTTTGGCACTAGCTATGACAAGATACCATTGCTAACTTTAGTGTTGTACCACAAATAATGTCCTCATTTATAGTGTACCATTATTGGACTTCCAAACATGTTACATGTTTATAGAATGAATATGACATTAACCACAGGGTATGAATACGACGGTATGTAAGGCTACTTGGCCAATTTTCATGGAGTGGTTTCACCTAGGGTCACTGGCTACCTTTAACAACATTGACTGAAATCTGAAACACACACCTACACAGGTTTCAGTTTCTCATCTGGTAAAAGGATTGAAATTCTATACAATTATGGCTTCTAAATCCTTATCAAAAGTTCTCACTTCATGGTATTCTTAGTTTTGCTGTAATACCCAAAGATACATGTATGGAGGTAGTACCACTTCACCAAGGAAGCAATGGTTCAGAACAATATAGTCAATGCAAAAACCTATGACTATCTGGTAATACAGATTTTCATGGTTAGAAGAACATGGCGATGTCCTTAACATGTAATTTGTAGTCCTTAACATGTAATTTGTAGCTTGTAATAGAACTTGTATTCTCTGTCACATAGCATATTAATTAAGGAATATAACCAAAAACTTTATGACATTTGGTTCAATTTATCACCTGAACGTGGTTACCTGGTGATGAATGCGCCTTATACTTCGAAGACACTTCATAAATCATATTGAAAGAATACCAAAGAAACCAATGATCTCATAATCCCTTTTATCCATCCCAATACTGACACAAGTTTCCCATTACTAATGATCAAAATGCTCTTACCATATACAATGGAAACTACAATGAAGCCTTGACATGCAGTGAAAGATTATGCCATGAAGCATCAAACAGTGATAGAACAAAAAGGTGCAAGCTGAGAAAGAAGAATGAAAAAGCCACTAGGTTTGGCAGAATCAATGGGCATGGCATCACACAGAAAAGTAGGGAGTATTGTGAATATCTGGTAACTCACACGACTGCTTTTTGAGAGGACACCTTTCCGCATTGACTAATGCAGAAAGAGAATCCATCCATTGAGTTTTCCTTTTTAAAGGTAAAGGATCGTGAATAAGTCCTGTTCATTTGATTATCCTCATTCTTAAAGCTTTCTCAAGAGGTATGACTTTCTTAAGTGCTATTGCAATCAACCATCATTCCTTATTGCGATTTGTATGAGAGTACACCCAGCATCTGCTATAGGCATTTCAGATTTTAGGATGGAAACCTTTCTTCATGATGCCAAGCCCAAAGGGAGTGTATGGGAAAGGGAATAACAAGTTAACAGGAGAAGGAAATAAAACAAATATCTACCATTGAATGAATTAAACTTTGTGAGTCTTTGACCACATCAGTACTGCCCTCAACGAGAAATCTTGATAAGGTTTGTCCAGCCTGTGAGGTGGACAAGACACGTCCAGCAGCATGGGGCACTATCTATTGTTGAATAACAAAACAAACAGGTGGTCAAAATTCTGCTCAATTTAGCCAAGATGCACAAAGTGTTCTGAGGGAATACGAAAACCAGAAACTGTCCATTAATTGGTAATGATTTGGGATGCAGTCTAGGTAATGGTACTGCAGTTGTCATTGAAGAAACCCAGCACCCAACATGCGAGTATCATTTGTCAAGGAAGCTGGGCATTAGACCACATCTCTCCTCTCAGCCACACTTTAAATCAATCCACAAAGTCATCCTAAGGCATGGCCGGGAAGTACCAATTTGAGTTCCATGGTAACAGCAAGTAATGGACCAGACTACAACTTCTGTTTGCATTCAAAGATCATGAACAGTCTCTGGTTCTCCATGTGTTAATTTGCTGCATATTGAAGCCACAGAAATGTCCACATGTCCACAGAAATGTCCACAGAAATTTCCAATGATACTGAGTCTGTTCAGGTGACAAGAGGTGAAAATCTGAGTGAGTGTGTAAAGGCAATCCATTCAATTGATGCCTACAGGATAGGAAGATACTTTGTAGACAGTCTGCACAGGATTATCTGGGTGAGTATTATCCTTGTGTCATATATCACAAATCAGTTCCATCATGCTCTTCAGTCAGATGGCCTCCCACCTCAAGAGGATCTCTCATGCAAGGTTCTCAAGACTAATCTAAATTCATTGCACCACAAATGGTAATAAACGTGAAACAGCCACCATTACAAGTTCATGGATAAGAGATTGCCTCATCCATTCTAAGAGTGCTTTTAACTCAAGGAACCTTTTGTTGGAGTACACACGATCTTCCCTAATGGCCTATCATGTCCAGTACTACATCTGAATTTGAATGAACTATGTAGCTTTTAAGACATGAATCCATATTCTCTTTGTCTTGCCCATTATGAATGGACATGGTGAAAGCATCCTAAATCAGATACAATGTATATGTGTTAGGCTACGTGTTCCCTCGAGGAGGCTGAAATTAGGACTTCAACCAGTTACATTAACTTGATTTGTAACACTGGGTCTTGGTAAAAGCTTATATGAATTGGTTCCCGTAAAACTTCAAATGTAATTTGCACTACTCCATGAATGATGCCGCCCAAGTTAAACCTGTTGCTCTAAGGATCAAGCTTTTACCACCAAGCATGACACAGGGATAATTATCTGTTATCGTGTCATAAAAGTGCACAGAATCAATATTTCTTTTCAGCATGATTAGAATTACTAGAAACTTGGATAAGAATCAGAGAGTTTATTGATGTGTGATCTGTAAGAAATTGCACAAGAGTACACATTCAATACACAAAGAATATTGAGATGTTATTATGAGCAGTTCTTGCAACAATTTAATAAAGACTTCGATTGCAATATAAGACGTTTAGAGAAAATAGCATGAGATACGAATTTTCCTAAATCTAAAGATATATTTAGAAGCCAAAGCAAATGGAGCATAAGTAGCACAAAATTACAAACACTCTGGCACATTTTGGACCCAGGAAGGTGGGACTGCCTTGAGTCTCACTTTGTTCACTTGTGGTTTCTTTGATGAACAAACCACTGGTCATTGATGCTTTCATAAAATTCATTACTCAGTTATGAGGTATCTAACGGCTATGCGCCTGCCTAAAGTGATGTTAAATCAAGAGTACATTCAGTAATAGTCCTCAACCATGACATGCATACCATGCAATTACAAACAAATCAAATCACAAACTGCTGCCTGGTTACAATCCATTCCAAGATGCAATGGAACCATCACATTCCCTTGAGGTTAACCCTTTCATTAAGGTGTAACATACGACTAGGCCCAGCCCAATTCATCCACCGAGCATTCAATAGCTATTCTACCTAAACTCAGCACAAAAACACCGGTTCTGAAATTATCTATAGTTGTCTGAAATCATCAGAAATTTGTTCTTTCTTCATGAGTAAGACCATTAATCTTGACCAAATTCCCACCTTGGACGTGATAGCATGCAGACGTTACGATGGAGGTGATACAGAGTTCGTTGGAGTCTCATAGTTCTCCTCCACGAAGGCGTGGGTGGCTGAAGTTGGAGGCAGGATCAGATGCGAGAAAACCAATGAACAATCTGGGTCTGCCATTATTTCTATTGATGCATTCTACAGACAACCGGACAATGGCTTTCAGCCATCTTGAATCGTGAGCATTCAATGTAATGTCAATCATCAATCTTGATATCCTGACTGAGTAGGCTGTAAAAATGCAAACAATTGGAAGCCCTATAGTTCTTGGGTGATTTCTTTGGGCTGTAACAAGATAATATCAACTTGGAACTTGTCATGCCTTCGTCTACCCTTAAGTTCTAGACTGTTACTTTGCATCATTTTTCACTTAAGTGTGCAAACATAGGAGGAATGCTACAACAATCCCTTGATCAGATGTCAAATTCTCTTAAAGTTTCAGTAGATTTTCAAGTCATTTATTTGCAGGAAAAGACCAAGACTCAAAGAGAGGCATCCTTGCACATTCTCTTTGAGTCGTACATGAAATATCATGAATGATTTCCTGTATTCATGCAGAAACACAAATGAAGATTGTGTCGATTTGAATATGAAACCCTCCTGAAGCTAGAGGTGAAACAACCACAATAGAGAGGAAAGTGAAGTTGATGATTCACATAAGTAACAGCATAATTAGAATTTGAATGTCAAATGCCACTTCCTATGATAGTGAAATTTCAACCAAAGGTTACCTATAATTGACCAAGGTCAATGCATGAGTGGTCTTTTCACATTTCCTGTCATAAGAGGTGGAGATAATTTCAGAATTATGAAATTTGAGCTGAGTCCAGGTAGTGAGCGAATAACAGTTTCCATCTTACTCACATCAGAATAAACTAAAATACTACAACAAATGTGGTTCTTTTGAGCAAAACATAGCCATCTGTAAAGACAATTAATATTGGAAATTTTGTTTAGAGGGGATAGATCTCAATGGAATGGGAATGATAGCAATTGCATTTTGGAGCAAACAGAAACCTTGTTAAAATCAAATTGCAATTGAATGACAAAGGAAATTCTGAGACACACTGAATGCTATTTACTCGTGCATTTTTTTGAAAAAACTAATTCTTATTCTCTCAAATGAACATATCATGCAAATAACGGGCCTGAGTAATTTGTGCCAAATTTGCTGTCCATGCCCCAGTTGATTACTGATAATTACAGAACCAACAGACCAACCTTGGCAATTTTCTAATTAAGTGTCATTATATTAACTATATCACTTGAATATATGGCCAGCGTATTTCATTATATGAAAAGTGAATGCTTTCAGACCATTAGAAGCACTCGTGAATTAACCCTTCCAAAAAGTTTCCCATATCTGATTCTTCCCCTACTTCCCACGTACATTCACTTTGTTACAGAAATCAGCGGATTATGTTCTCGATGTGTGCAATGAATGCAGAATCGGTATCTGCTCTCCTCCCCAACCACAAATTGATGGGTTAACATTTATATCTAAAATGACTAAAACACGCCACAAATGTTTTTATGCAGTTCGCCAAATGTATATGAGTTGTTCCCGATGAATACATATTTGTTATGATCATCATTTGTATGCAGCAGGTGCAGTGTAATTAAGTGCTAAATACACGTCATCTGGTATTGGCATTAGCAACAAAAAGACAAGCAAGGAAAAAGCCAAGGAGTGAACGAATTAATGTACCACTACACTAAAACGGTTGTATACTCACTGAATAACCTGCAACTGGGCCAATACTGTGTCCAAGGTAGGGCTCTGCGGCAATATCTCGACCTGCATACCTGGAAAGGGAATCACTGACATGTTAAAGTATGATGAAACGGCCTCCTTAGCTATAACCCCATTGAAGGCAGAATGGTCTAATAAGTTTCCTTTCATACATTTCACTGAAACTGACTACTAAAAGGGAGTGGCAGTTACAGCGTGAAGCTTACTGCAAATAACTTACCCTGCCACAGCATATGTGGCTCCAGCAGGTGCTACAGCAGGTATGGCATATCTTGAGACTGCAGCTGCTGTGGCAGCATACCCGGCAGCTGCTGCATATGGCTGCAATATCAACAACAATTTATTAGAAAACTTCAACACACAACAACAAATGACATAGTGTACCTGAACTCAGACTGAAATTGACAAAACTGATGAATCAGCATCCATCTTTTACAATGTTATTCTCTAAGTCTCACAATGGCCAATGGTGGTACCAGTTGAATCATTGCAGATTCCAGCCACATAATCAGTGAGAACAGGAAATCCCCTAAACAGGCCCAATCCAATCGTCTAAGCCAAACAGCGTAATGCCAATTCCCACAGAAAACTGACTAAATCTGCAAAAGAGCACTGCCAAGAACCTTCATTCCACAACTTTCGTTAAAAATTAATGAGAAATGAAGAAATGGTTTGCCTAGAAGAGTTGCAATGGAATCAGGTGTGAAATGAGACTTCGGTATAAAGATTACGCTTCTCATTTCACAGAATTTTTGAACATCTCTCAGCTTATTGGGAATGTGAAGGCTGTCAAATTACCATGTGTTCTACATTAGGAAGCAAATGGTAAAAATCTTGTTGGAATAAACCATCCCCTCAATCACATCTTGCAAAGTTTCTTCACCTTCGGAATTGATATAACCTCACTAAATCACAGCCATCGAACAACAGTTTCATTCCCATTGGAAAAGTGTTAGAAGGAAACAAAAGTTGACGTGATAATGAGTTGCTCTCATTTGATTACCAATTCAGCATCTGGCCATCTGAACTGGATCAAATAGGATCAGTGGTACTGATTCACTGCCTTCTCTTGATAAGGAAGGACTTAGAAACATTGAGGCACCAAGCTGTTGGTGATGTTGTAGGAATCCAATGACTGATTGTACCTAATTACCAACAGAACTCATTATCAAGCAGTTAGGAATATTTGATGACATGATAAGGAGGATTTGTTGTTTTCGACGGAGGGCAATGTTAACTGCCGGAAGAAGTAATCTTAGAGAAATTATCAAAAAAGATGTACACTGAAAAGTGTCAACATAACCAGAAAGAGGAAGTTTGCACTTTTTAATAACATACCACCCAAAGTGTTTATTGAGTAAATGGATTCTCGAAGTGCAGCGCTCATAATGCTGTTTTTTGTTTTCGTAACATGTGAGCCATTTCCCATGAGATATTGATGTTTACTGGCAGTTCAGCAGTAAAGTGTCGAGGCAATGAACTTCTACCTTTGATAAAAACAGACCGTACCCTGAAACATGTTATAAAACACAATTATCTGAAGGATATTATTATCTGATGGAAGCCATCACATTTATCATTTAGAATTACCCTTACCTGATATCTGTCTGTATATGTGGCTATAAAAGGATCCTGATAAATACCCCTGAAACAGAGACGTATCACATCCTGAGCGTGATTAATCTAGAGATGGATCAAAGATCCCTCATATCTGATGACGAAGGAAAGGCTGCAACCCTTCAGGTGGTTCTATTTAACACAAGATGGTTAGGGCCAGATCTAATCCTATCATACAAGGGTCACCACGGTAGGTTAGACGCAGAAAAGAATGCCTACTGGCAGTATTCGAATGTCCAAGTATAGCTATTTATCAGAGAAGCCATGAGTGAACGCTTCCTCTGCGGGGTTACCAAGGNTGAAACCAGCTGACGTGACGTAATCCATGATTCAGCAATGGTCAAGTCTGACGCAATGTCGTCGAAGTCACTGTCGTTGGGTTCTCTGCATCACGTCATTCAGTTTCAAGCCGAGGTTCTGTTTACGATTTCGGCAGAAGTGCGCAGATCTTTCTCGTTTTCGTCAATTTGGGATTTGTCTTTTCTCTTAGTCTCAAAATGGCCAATGGTGGTATCAGCTGCATCATTGCAGATTCCAGCCACATAATCAGTGAGAACAGGAAATCCCCTAAACAAGCCCAATCCAATTGTCTAAGCCAAACAGCGTAATGCCAATTCCCACAGAAAACTGACTAAATCTGCAAAAGAGCACTGCCAAGAACCTTCATTCCAACTTTCGTTAAAAATTAATGAGAAATGAAGAAATAGTTTGCCTAGAAGAGTTGCAATGGAATCAGGTGTGAAATGAGACTTCGGTATAAAGATTACGCCTCTCATTTCACAGAATTTTTGAACATCTCTCAGCTTATTGGGAATGTGAAGGCTGTCAAATTACCATGTGTTCTACATTAGGAAGCAAATGGTAAAAATCTTGCTGGAATAAACCATCCCCTCAATCACATCTTGCAAAGTTTCTTCACCTTCCGAATTGATATAACCCCACTAAATCACAGCCATCGAACAACAGTTTCATTCCCATTGCAAAAGTGTTAGAAGGAAACAAAGTTGACGTGATAATGAGTTGCTCTCATTTGATTACCAATTCAGCATCTGGCCATCTGAACTGGATCAAATAGGATCAGTGGTACTGATTCACTGCCTTCTCTTGATAAGGAAGGACTTAGAAACATTGAGGCACCAAGATGTTGGTGATGTTGTAGGAATCCCATGACTGATTGTACCTAATTACCAACAGAACTCATTATCAAGCAGTTAGGAATATTTGATGACATGATAAGGAGGATTTGTTGTTTTTGACGGAGGGCAGTTGGAGGGCAATGTTAACTGCCGGAAGAAGTAATCTTAGAGAAATTATCAAAAAAGATGTACACTGAAAAGTGTCAACATAGCCAGAAAGAGGAAGTTTGCACTTTTTAATAACATACCACCCAAAGTGTTTATTGAGTAAATGGATTCTCGAAGTGCAGCGCTCATAATGCTGTTTTTTGTTTTCGTAACATGTGAGCCATTTCCCATGAGATATTGATGTTTACTGGCAGTTCAGCAGTAAAGTGTCGAGGCAATGAACTTCTACCTTTGATAAAAACAGACCGTACCCTGAAACATGTTATAAAACACAATTATCTGAAGGATATTATTATCTGATGGAAGCCATCACATTTATCATTTAGAATTACCCTTACCTGATATCTGTCTGTATATGTGGCTATAAAAGGATCCTGATAAATACCCCTGAAACAGAGATGTATCACATCCTGAGCGTGATTAATCTAGAGATGGATCAAAGATCCCTCATATCTGATGTCATGAAGGAAAGGCTGCAACCCTTCAGGTGGTTCTATTTAACACAAGATGGTTAGGGCCAGATCTAATCCTATCATACAAGGGTCACCACGGTAGGTTAGACACAGAAAAGAATGCCTACTGGCAGTATTCGAATGTCCAAGTATAGCTATTTATCAGAGAAGCCATGAGTGAACGCTTCCTCTGCGGGGTTACCAAGGAACTGAGGCTGAACAAGAACCAAATGGCTCCTGGCATTGATATCACAATGATGGTACATCTCAAAGATAGAATTCTGATCAGATGGAATGTATACCCATACATGCATTCCTATAGTATAGCTGATAAGCTTTTCTTTATGATAAGCCATCCCTGAAGGAGGAATCCAGCAGTTATGGTTTATGTCTGGTTTATTTTACCAAGGAATGAAATCTTTCCCTTGATGGGGAACCACGCTATCTGATAAATGAACAACATGGCTGAAGTTCAAATTTTGATTCATTGCCTGATCAATGGCAAGTCAAAAATGTAGATGATACGATGAATGAAACACTGTAGAAAGACTGCTAATGTATGTAACCAAACTTGCCCACACATATCATGGGGTATCCACAGTATTAGTGAGGACAGTATAGAAGAATTCTCAGTTCATTTAAAGAGCTCAAACATCTTAATTAAAGTTGCCCAATTTGCTCTTCAACAACACTTACATAAATTGTGCATTACAGATCTACATTCGCCAAACATAAAAGCTGGAAATTAACCAGATGATACTCTATTCCCAGCCCCAGGAGATTTGGAGACAGAGCAATATAGCAAAAGCAATCTTTCTTCCATGGGTGGGAGAGGAAGAATCAAATGCTACAACAGTTTTCACATCATGTTCTATACTAACGGTGTATATGGCAAGGCTGTGGCTGTGGCTAATGGTGTGGGGTGCCTTAATGCTGCTGCGGCAGCGGCGGCTGTGGCAGTTAACGGTCTGGCTGCGGCGGCTGCTGCTGCTACTCGTCCTCGCTGGAATACCGTTCCTCGTAGTGCTGCAGCTGAAAAGGAGAGATTGTATGATGAGCTGTCATCAGAATATCACCAATGATATCAAAAGCAAAGCAACATGTCCTAAACTGCAACCCTATGACTTTTTCAACATAGAGCACCAAGATTTCATCTCCGGACGTTCACTGAACTGCAGCTTGATAAACTGGTTCTCATTTACTATACGTGGTGCACTTCACATTCACAGTATGGTGAGATGACTTGCCCTTGAATCAACAACATACAGGCAAGCATACAGATGGCATCCCACTGCGAGTTCCACTGAATCATTTCAAACGATCTAGTGTAGTGCTGCTCCTGGAGCTGACATAGATCATTTGATATTTAGATGGATAAGGTTTGGTAGATGTGGAATGCCAATGTAAACTCATTAACCCAACCAACCATTGATTTTGGTCAAATCAATTCAGTGGAGAAATCAGCCATCAATGAAAGATGGTTTCAAATGATGCGGTCTGATCTGATGTTAAACATCAATTGACAGGCTTTGTAAACATTCATCTACAAGCCGGCAGGTTTGAAGCTGTTTATATTGTATGGTGATCTGGTGGAGCTGTACCACTTGAATCACAGAATTCCAAGTACAAGGACCAAGTTTTAGGTTTACTTCTTCTCCAATACACCAAGTTGCAGGCAGGGTTTGTATGTGAAAATGGCTATCTGAGTTTGTTAACCAGCCATGCTACATGTATCTCAAGGAACTCTTGTGGATGAACCAAATTCATGAATTCAACATCAAAACTCAAGAATTACAACTAATGATGGAAAATGCTGAAATTCAAAAAGCATGCAGATGAAACTCATACAGCAGCATGTTCCAATACTTGAAGGGCACCACTGCCAAAAGTATAGCTGACCTTTGCTAGAGCCCTCCCAGGGGGTTATACAAGAAGCAGGCACCGTACCACCAGTAACCAGATTAGAAATTCCTCCTTTTACAAGGGAAATCCCAAACCAGCTGAAGAAATCATTGAGGACAGGCTGACAAAAAAGCCAATTACTTTCCTAATGAAGCACTTAGCTTACAACCTTGGAAGCACCTTCTGGGCTCCAAAGGAGGAAAAACATCAGGATCAGTACTTTCCTGAGGCCATTATCTTATTTTTTTCAACATCATTAGCAGGAAAGTTTCTTATGACCCAAATATAAGAACTGTATCCCTTGGCAAATAACATAATTCCATTTTAACTCGATTCTGAATATAACCTTCACTAAAAGGACTGGTGATGATAAGATGAAAAAGGACACTTTCTTTTTCACATTTTCCACTCTCAGAGCTGTATGCTGATAAAAGGGATTCTCCAAGTCATTATTTTTTGTCAGAGGCACACATCATGACATTGAGCCACTTTGAGCCAACACCATTAGGTGTTTACACAGTAGAATTGCATGAGCTCCTAACCTTTGATTAGGTGAAAAGCATCAAGGCAATCCTTTTGTAACATAGAAAAGGAGTTGCTGCCACTACTTTCACTCAGCCCATTGGTAATGAAAAGAGCAGCTATCCAGAAAACCATGGTGTAGCCTGGAATAGCCATATGACCTTGAAGACTGATGGTAGGATAGGAGAAATACTTGGGCATAATCAAGGCTATTATGTTTGGCTATTGATGGAACACACTGCTGGATGAGTAACAGTTAGAAGAAGAAATTTGAAAAAACTTGGAGATAACATACCATTTGGATACATACCATTTGGAATTGTAGGCGTGACTGTCTTTTTCGTCATAACCCTCGCTGTTGCATTATTCACCTAAATGCAACGTTTCCAAAAGTCAGTAATGAATTCTGCTATGAAATGTGACCATAACCAGTGAACCTTTGATAATCATGGTATTTTGGATTCATTTCTCTTAAGTTCTATTTACAAAGTCAGACACATTCTTTCAACATCAAAGTTACCACCATAGAAATTCTTCCAAGTGAGTTTTTGAATATAACTTGGAGAAAAGCATTGCTAATTATCATGGGAATAAAAGGTCTCTTTGTTGTGCATGATTTCATTGAGCAAGTCAAAGATATCAATGTTTCTAACTTCTAAGTTACACAGAGAGAAAGGTTAATCAAGAACTTAATTTAAACTACACTCCAGCAGTTTTGAAATGTCAAATGGTTCACTCCTGTTGCTGTCTTCTGTTTGAAATTTCATCATGATCAATGCTATTAGAGTACATTTCACTGAGTCTGGAACTGACAGGTTCACTGCAAGTAAAATGCCCGTTAGATAAAACATGTTTTAATCGCAAGATTTGTCATGTGCAGAAATACGGTGTGTTTTTCTTAGAGAAAGGTTCACTGGTTAGGCACACTGAAATAAGAATTGAAATTATACATGACATCCCTGGCACAGAATTCAATTAAATCAAATTAAGGAATTTCTGTTTCCAGAATACTAATATTGCACTGTTGACAGGCACCAATGGAATTCAATGTTCATTTCATTAAAGACCACACGCTTGGAATAAATTCAGTCCATATCATTGAAAAATTACATTGTGAATCAAGATAGTGCATTTTTATGCAACATCTAGTCACTAGATGAAAGTCAAGAGACATTTTTTTTTAAATTGAGACTTGTCATCATGATAGATGAACATCACAACGTGATTGATAACACTTTTTCAACAGATATTTCATCAAATTTGTTGTATCCCATGATCACAGTACTCTTGGTTGGACTGTGAGTGATTGCATTAGGAACCAACGTTTATCACTGTTCTTACAACATTTTGCACACTGGATGCGTATAACCCCCCAAGGGATATATTCCAACAATTTCACCATTTATGATGACACATTACTTGATGATTTTCACAAATATTGCAACTGGTAAGTCCGGTGGTGACATGCCTTGGACACTTATTGGGTTGCAGGTGATTACATAGATGCAGAAGACAAACAGTAATCTTGTTACTTGCACTTCATATCTGATTTACAGTGTCAAACGGATTTCCCACAAATAATGGAACCATTATTTTCCACGGTCATGATTGGTCGACTGCATACAAGGTGTGCCAGGGGTGTTTGAGTTGTCTGCACACAAACATCATAAGAAATCACAATGAGTGTACCCAGCAGAATGCATCATATTCACATCAATTTGTTGACAGTGGTAGCAACAATCCCATGACTAAAATTTAACCTCACTGTATATTTCATCCTTTCTTCTTCAAGGAAGTTGACCAAAAAACTTATAACAGATTTTTTACTTTAGCAACAAATCAAATTCTCCTGTGTTGATTACATGGTGTTGCCTGAGGCTACAGCTTCCTTCAGGGAATCTTTGTATATTTTCAATTATTTTTGTTGAGTATAATACACAAGGGATTAGTAAGTAAGACCCTGTGGCATAATGTATCATTACCTATTCATTTTCATACCAAAAAGTTACTTGACGTCAGGAAAAAAATTGACTTTGTCTTATCCAATTACGAAGATCTAGCACAGGCTGCCACCAGTGGCATTATAGTCTTTTTTATGAATATTTTATCAATTCATTCCATGGCAGGCAATATATTATTCATATAAGAACTCAAAATGTCATTCTATTTATATTGCTTTAGACAAGGAATACATCCTGCAGATTCTGCTGAGTACAGGAAGTTGGGCATTAGAGAATGAAACGTAAGTTCTGACTCTTCCTCAAGTACTGAAAAGCATGAAGGTCTCTTAGTTACTGCAAGTAACAACAAGTGCAGACCAATACCAAATATCTGAACTTTTTGATACACTTTTTTTCAAGTCATTGATAAGGTATCTGCTACAAAGGAACAGTATAACTTATACTGTGAATCAGTCTCCTTGTTCTCATTCTCATAGCCCAGAAAAATACAGCATCACAGCAGAAATAGACAAACTTTGGTTTTTGTTCATGAACTTCTGCGTGATGTAATCAACAAAACTAGCCTACACTAAATGTCCCAAAATGCCTCTGCTCATTGATGTGTGCAATGACTTTTCAATGTTGATGTAATCACTCAAACACTGATTAGTAATTAACAGGAGTATCATTTTATTTCATTTAATAAACACAGTTGGACAGTTTATTATTCCCTTAAATGCATTGTGGGTGGTATTGATTTTGCTATCAGATGTCACTAAACCTATTGAAGACAATTGTACTGTTCTTGTCACGCTCACTATACCAGAGAAACCTGTACAATACTTAACATATATGTACAAAATTTTATTTCTAAATACACTGAAACAGTCTTAATCAGATTAGACTTGTTCATTTGCTTGTAGTGTGAGTTGACTTCACCTTGATTATCGATTCATTGCATTAACACAGCTTTGGACAACGGAAACATAATTACAACTTAATGACTTAAGCATGGCAGACTTGAGATCCTTTTGTTGGAACATCGATATCACCTCAAAAGGATTACATGCAGTGGTTTTTGTATTGAGTATCAGGTGTGATGTAAACTGTTTTTATTAGTGTTGAGAGACTGGAGAAAGGTGTCATTTAGCAACTAAGTGAAACTGACACTCTATTTTGCAGTTCATTGATGTTTAAAGGAATATCTTCTCCACAATAACCTTTTAATTTCAAGATTAATTTTTACTCACTAATTGTCTATATATTGACTCCATAGTTATGCTTATGTGGGTTTTGAACACTTTTTTTCAATGTCAATACTTTGACATTTAAGCTGAATCAGGGTCTTAAACTGACTCTCATCTCCTTTTCAGGGACATTAAGATTGATAATAATACATTTTGACAGATCCAGCATCATCAACAGAAAATCATTCTAAGCCGCCCTACTTTGCCAGTAAAAAGCAGCAATGATCTTGCCTAATAATGTCAGCAAAAAATCTCCAGAATGGTAAAGGAAGACTATGATGAGGGAATAAATTACCCCAACGGTGAGTAAATGTGAATAATGACCCAAGTGTCCCTCATTAGGCCCACAGTCACATCAGGGTATGGACCAGGAGATTCCAGAAGATTGCCACGAATGACAGTTGGGAACTGTAATGATGATACAGGAAGAACAGAGAGTCATAAAGTCACAAATGCTGCTGCCTTGATGGGAAGCTGCAGGGCAATCACTGGATATCCTAATTGCCGAATCTGCAGGTGGTCATCGTACCTACAGATACAGCAGCAATTACTGATCACGAAGGTTATAATCCCTAATCATGAAGTTTATGACCATTGCTAGCAAGGTGACAGTTCAAAGGGCCATATTCTAGAAGCTTCCTTAACTCTTAAGGCCTGAACCCACTGTCGCGTTTTCCCACCGCGGTTTCATCACCGCCCGACAAATTCTTTGTTATATTCTCGGTCCGCTGCCTTTTAACAAAGCATTTTCTGCCGTTGCGTTTTCCCGCTGCGTGAAAACGCGTCAGTGGGTTCGGGCCTTTAAGGTCGACCTTTAGCTATTGTTTGCAGGGCAGAGTACAGAAGCTTAAAGTGGACCTTAGAGTTAAGGAGGCTTCTACAATACAGGCCAAAGGATTTGATTCAAAACCAACAGTTTAGTTAGTTTGGAGTTTAAAAGATCATTTTTCATCATGAGCCAAGCTTTTTGTATTGATGATGCAGAGGGTAGAGGTCCAATAAGAGCTAATCAGTAAATTACCATCAAACTGTTTCTAATTCTGGTCACGTTCCTGTGGAACCATCATCAGTAAGAGGATCAACATAGAATTTTCACAGATCAATTTATCTGTGTTAGAGCTGACATCACATTAGACTATACTCTCATTTGAACTCATTTTAGCAATGTTCATGTGATACATTTGAGTGTGTGAAAGCATTCATTATGAGATTTACTTATATCCATATTTGATGACATCGATACCTTATGTGTTTATGACTTATAAATGTATTATCAATCATTACAATATGTCATTAGGCACAGATCAAGTTTTTTGTGTTTAATGAGCATTGGCCTCAGCTAACCCCCTTTTGGTAAAGACATTTGCATGTCCTTTTCTGAAACTACATGTACACTACATAAGCTACCACTACCATAATGGGCCTCAAATTTCAAAATCCTGCCTACAGTACACAAACAATGGATGTGCAGACAACTACAGTCACAACAATACAATTGACAAATGTAATATCAAGCCTGAAAACTATCTTGCCACATGTGAATAACCTTTTGGTTGATCAACTGTTATGTAACTTGCTGTCTCAAGAACATAGGGAAGGGTTGAGGGTAAGATATATGGAAGTACATGTACATGACGATATTTACATGGTAGAGCAATCTCAGCTGCAGTCATTTCTTGAGAATTTGGAAGATTGGTGACTCAAATTGACCAGAGTAACCACATCAGGGTTCTCATCAGCCATCGCCAACAACCATTGCTCTGGCGCTGAAGACACCCAAGCGACATAAAGACATTGCCAAACATTGTACAGTAATACTGATAACTAGCTTATTTCCTTTCCGACATGATTGCAATGGATTTCAGTAATGTTGTCAATCTGTGGGGATCAAATCAACATCAAGCTTATGGAAGGGGCACCCACTGTTCCATACCAATGTTGGTTGGTCATCTCATCATGGTGGATGAAGAGAGTGGGAAGGTTGATCAACATCTTGCTGGTTGGATAATGGCTCACAATATGCTGGTCGATATTGGTTCATGGGGTCTAGTGGTCATTCTCTGCATAAGTCAACATTTAAGGGCACCCAAAGAGGCAAGGTGTGGGCATGTAGACCATAAGGGTATTGATAGGAAGTGAAATGAAAATCTTCAAGAAATGTTCCACTTGATCAGATTTCTCAATCTGCCCCTAAAAGGTCTCCAAGTTTGATATCTGATCTACTGCTGCGTGTGTACTTTAATATGTGTCTGACAAAAAAGCCGTTGACTACCCATCTGTGTAAATTGCTCGGATAGGAAAAAAATGTGACCAGTTAAGACCAACATATCATTGGTTTCATCACCATGCTCTTTAATCTATAGAATTATATCAGGGGACGGAAAGATGACAGGCAACTTCAAAGCATTTTTCTTGCCTCTCAAGATGGGCAGAATTCTTATTAACACCTTTCACAGCCTTTGGTGTTCATGTCTTAGGCTTTTTGCTCATCTACTATCATCTCAGCTGAAAGGTGATTCATCCATTCTGAGATCTTAGATCTTAGTGCGAGGTGGTTTGGGTTCTAAGAGATCTTTTCTAAAAATACGCCTAAGAATATTTGATCCAGAGAATGGGTGAAAGTGAATAGACCACCTGCTGGGATATGTGATTTAGGAAATGTTTTGAGAAAACATGGACTTAACTAAAAGAATATGTCATAACAGGTCATCGTTCACAATAGTGTCTCATAGGGCCAGTATCCTGGTAACTGGTGGCCTGATGTCAACTGGGGTTCAACTTTTTACTTAAATAGCGTTCCCTGTGTTGGCAGATTATCTCAGAGCATTTCCTGAACTGTTATTGAAGGGAAATAAAAGCTACAGCCACTCATATTTCCATTTTTGGACACAGGCACGATGTGATCAACTGGAGATGTGGGTATAACAATGAAGGAGAAAATGTTTTCAGTACGACTTTATTGTAACACAGTTGATCTGACTGGAAAGGTTATTCATCAAGTAGCAAGAGGTAATTTTCAGTCAATAAGCCTAATTAATCCTACTCGGTATCCTGTGCTGGTCTTGCAATTTTCTCAAATCTGGTATAGGGGGGACACCTAATGAGAGATATGTCTGTATCTACTGGCAGTACAGGACTAACCATCATATTTCCATATGTCAAACACATAGGAACATTCACCAACACTATCTACCAGAACTGAAGTTCATTTGAACTCAATTTCAATACAGGATGTATCATACATCACAACCCTGCAACCACCAAAGAATTTGCACGAAGAGAGATGAAATTCTCATCCAATTAGTGATCATTCCACTGAAGCACTTTGATAACTGCAAAGTTTTGCACAGTCCACTTATTCTGATGCACCCTGTATAAAGCACACTGCTGTGCAGTGCAGTACTCTTTCTGTACTAGCAGCTTTTAATCAAACTTGAGTCCCATGAACTTCAGAGGCTCTGCGAGGATGCAATTCTCCATGAGTCACACACAGTTCAATTATGTCACAGAGCTACATCCACTGAGTGTGTCAATTTCATCTGATGATGCTTGGCAATAGCAGATAATGACACACCAAATGGAATCACTGGTAATAGTGTTGTAGCATGAATATATGTGTTAACAATTTCATTCATCTTCTGTATAAACATAGCCATCTTTCAGGGATTTCTTATTCCCGCTTGATCATGTGCTTTTGCATATATGGTTAACAATGTTAGCCTGACTGTGATTTGATGCTGAACAATACTTCATATAGTTCCTTTGAATTCTTTCACAAGAATCAGAAATTGAAGGATTCTTATCCTTGACAGAGAAAAATGGCTCTATTAGCCTTTTTGATAATGATAACATAGGAAATATCTTGTAGTACACGACATACTAGTACTTAACAGGGAAATTAAATTAGGAGGTATCAAACACATTTCAGCAATATGTAACCACATGTATCAAAAGCTAGCAAGGGATATTTCCACTTGAATAAGGATGAGGAAGGGAAAATAACAGCTTACATGGTGCACACTTGTAATGCGGCTGTTATATGGGTCCTCAATTCAAGTTTTTGCAAACTATGCAAAAGAAGGAAGCCAAAAGGTGAAATAAGTTATTTCTGATTATTAGACATCTACTGAATACCATGGCAACCACAATTTGACATTTAATATAAATGTGTGCATGCAGGCTAGAAGAATTTCATCCACTATGCAAACCACGAAATCTCATTATTGCCGACTTCGGAGTGATTGGTCCGAGTCATGCTAGCAGGTTTCGATCTGTTGTGTTATGAACAACGTCATGGCAGATTTCCTAATTACAAGTTGATAATTCTACAAGGCTGAAATCACTTGGAGCAATATGCAAAGAGAACAACTTGACAACATTCAACACAAAGAGGTGCGAAGGCACAAGATCAAGCTATCGATAGTCAGGCTGTTCAAGATGGCTGACATGCACTGCCAGTGAGATATGTTAGAGACACTGCACTCTGGGTATACATACATGGACATTCCTGAGGCTTGTAAAATACTGCACGATTCTCTAGACTTTGCCTAACCTATGGTTAAAGTTTTTACATGAAAAGTCCATACCAGAACGACACCAGTTTATCAGCTGTTGGTTAGAGGTGTCGCCCCAATTATGACATTTTGTTTTTCATAATTTTAAAGACAATTTTCTAAGTTTACAAAGACACAGCATCAAGAAATACCCTACACAAATTCAATTATTGGGTCAAAAATGGCATTTCAGGATACCATCAGAAGAAACGCCTCAATTATGTAAGTATTTGGTTCACACACAGATTCAGTATATGCCATGTCCACCAGCATCAAATGCAAGAACATTGAACAAGAACACCAGGATCAGGCCTAGTGTCTTTGAACTCTTTGCTGCATCTTGATCAAGAATAGATGTAAGCTGTGTACATCTACCAAGAGTACTATGCCGAGTTTACAGGACACCGACACATACTTACAAAGTGGTACAGGCATTTCTCATTTACTGCATAATGTAAATTATGTAACTTAGCATTTAGTGTGTGCTATACCACAAAAATGTAAATAACCATGCACCTCAATCTTTCGTCCCTCAACCACAGTGCCGTTCAATTTTTCTCGTGCTCGGTCAGCGTCTGCACTATTTTGGAAAGTTACAAAACCGAATCCCTGCATGCATGAGGAAAATAAGGAGCATGCATTAAATTCGTGCAAATCAACGAAACATGGCATTAATAAATATATATATGTATATGTATGATTTACAAGTACATCATGCCTACACATGATGATGATACACGAAACCCACTCAAGATGCCTTTCTCAATCACAACCCATGATACCTCAAAGAAACACTGGATTCAAAGGAACATTTAAATGTATCTGAAGATAAACGCAAGATTCACTTCAGTCCTTCTAGTCCTTTCCAGAGAAACCAAGTGTTTGGTTAAAGCACAAGGATTGGCAGAGATTTTTTGGCAGTTCAGAGTGGGTTTCATGTACTGACATGGCAACATTGAAGACACAATGTATAGAGACAGACATGCTCAGAGAGTCAAGAAGCGACATGCTGCCATGCCACATGATACAAAAGATAAGACAAGGTCTGATAGATGGTGACGACATGGGGAAAACAAGGGAAATGGAGGGTTAACTCATTAACCACAAGCAAGCCTCTCCTCCAGGGTTTCAAACCAGATGGAAGAAATCCCAATTCAGTCGAGGAAATGAGGAAGTTGTCCCAGAAACTATGAAGTTCTGATGAGACTATGAATTAAGGTCATCATCTGGCTTGGTGGTCAATGAGTAAAAGGGAACAGGAAGGTAAACAGGTAACAAGGGGAAAGAAAGACCTTCCTGAATATGGAGGGATGCACTCATCTTGACTTCAACATAACATTTCACTGACTCATTGCATGTTGACTAAGATGTCAAATGTGAAGTCTAAATTCCTATCAGGCAACTTTGTCAATGAATGTTGTGTCAATTTGATGCTGACTGATGAGCATTTGATCCCTTTATTCTCGAAGTGTCTTCTAGAGAAGGATGAGATGGATGTAAGGGATGAGGAGCGAGAGGGGAGGATGATGAACAAGGAATAAGAGATAAATAGAGTGACATATTGCCCATAAGTGTGCAAATAATTCTATACATTCAAACATTAATTATGGAGGGGATTTGTTAGTTATTCATAAGCATTAACAAAATGCAACAAAATATCATATGTGCACTTTCAGACATAATATTCCACAAAATGCAACTAAAACAGGGTTGGTTTAATTGGTTAGTAGGTTGGGGAAGAAGCATGTCAAATGAACAAACATAATAATAGACCAGAGGGATTACAGGGATGAAAGTAATGGAAATGAACTAAAGAATGATTCTTGTCAAAAGGAAATAAACACCAAATTGTCTTCTAAGCAAAACAATGAGAATATGACCTTCACTCTACATATGCTACATGTTGTTATGGGACAGATTTAATCAAGTTATTACCAGAACTAATTACTGCCAAGTGCATGTTGTCTATTCAATGGTAAGATCGATGATGTCAACTTAAAATAACGAGATGGTTGATGCACAGGGGTAGCCATTGATATGCATGCTGGGAGTTATGGTTTACTTGACAACTAATCATTGACTGTCCAAATCCAAGGTCATTACATTTCTGATGCTTCACCTTTCAAAGAAATAGTGGAACCAAATCTGTTGCCATATATATCTAACGATCATTTCTGGCAACCAATTAGAACAGAATACACTTCTATCAAGGGTGCACGGGCTGAGCAAAAAAAAGTTCCTTATTGATATATATGATCACTATCAAAGAAACACAGTGTTTTCTGGGCATTGTCACTCAAAGGAAAGAAAATGACAAATAAAGCAGAATGGAGAAGCAGGAGAGTAAGGAAAGAAAAAGATGGATGATGAATGATGAGGATGGCAATAAGGGATGGGAGAGGCAGGGTGGGGCTGTCAAAAAAGGGGCCACAAGGGACAAAGGGTGGGACACTGAGACATCAGTTGAGCTTCCAGGGGTGAGGGGACTATGACTGAAATGGGAAAGATGAGGTAATGCGGAAAGGGATGTAGGCTACGGGGAACAGAGTGGTACAACACAAATGATGATGACTTGAGTTTTGCCTGGTCACTTTTACGGCAAGATGAAGGTATAGGATGGAGAAGACTGAAATGTAACCCAGGAGTAAAGATTTGTCATTTTGGATCTCTGGTACATGGAGAATACAAACGAAAATCTCTATTATGCATATGTCACACAGTCAACACCAAAGCTATACAACAAATCATCCTGATGGTAAAACTGACCATGCAAAGAGTATGTATTATAAACTTATCAGGGAATGACAGCTTCCAAACAAAAACCTGCAGAATCTCATGAACCACACTGATGCCAACAAATCTGCACTTCACAAAAGGATGCCGACAACTATGATATGGTAACCTATTCCCACCGCATCTTACCCCACCAGCAATACAATAATCAGTAGGCACACAGCAACTATGGGCATGAAACGCATCTATAACCCACTCATATGCACACAATCATGCACTCAATCCCATTTTACAGGAACACAAGAATATCATGCCTTCCACAAGGGATATAGGGAGGGATGTGATATAGGGTTGACACAAAAAAAACAACAAGGTCTTCGCCCATACCATACGGTTTGAAAAACAGAAGGTGCCCATAGTCACAATAGTTAACTTTTCCATGAAATTTGGAGCACTCGAAAAGACACAAGAAATACAAGGAACCCAAAACAAAATGCTCATACCACTAAGTCTTGGCATTGCTGAATACCAAGCGGTCTACTACACAGGTCTTGCCTAGGAGTTCTCTATTCATTACACATAGAGCATGCCAAGAGCATGCAATAGAACAAAAACGATATCCCTCTTCACTCACCAGTGAGCTGCATGTTCGAATTAGAAAACCTTGATTTATTTTGATGTCAATACATATTTGTTGTAAATAACACAGTGGATGTGATTATATTTTATATTGAAAAATGATGGTGCAACGGTGAGACAACCAGGCAGGTTTGAGTAGGGTGAGAAAGTATAGAGGTAGCCAATCACCAAGAAATTAGATCTGCATGGGGTGAGTCAACATGTCTCCAGTGACAGAACAGAAAAGAATAGCCCATAGATTAATCATGATTATAGAATATCCTCAAACTGCACCAGATTTTCTCAAACTTTTCATTATTGCAAACAAGAATACAACATGCTTTCAAGGCTTTATTAATCAAATGCTAGATAGTTATTGTAAATCAAAAGTTAAGCGCTGATTTAATTCTTTAATTATATTTCTTGAAGAGAAAACAGTTGCCAAAGCAAACATGACGAACACAGAACAGTGTATGTTAGACAATACAGACAATCTAGTCAAGACCTTTGAGTGTACATTGCAGTGTATGTGTCTAATTTTGATTTTCATGTTGTTTTTTTGTAAGTTATCACCCACAAAGGAAAGACAGTTACAGGCACCATGCCCATGAAGGGAAGGATCAGCAAGTAGCTGGGAAAGAGAGAAAATGTCTGACATTTTTATCATTGCATTGCAATTAAAGCCAGTTCTTCTTAGTTCAGGTCTGTTTGGACCTGACAGTGTTCAAGACAACAGGTTATGGCATCATCCATTTTTCAGCACCCCACCGTCACAGAGCTTTTTAATTCCTTTTTCGATTTAATCCAAAAACCTCCAAGCAGATAGCCGACAGCACATTAGAGAGTGGGAAACTCAACCAAACGAAATGCTCCACTTTGCATCACTTACTCCAGCTTTTTTAATCCTACAAGTGTCACAACACAGTCCCAAATGATCATATGATTGCCACTGTAGAAGCAATCTAATAAATTGGCAGGGCCAGCTCTCTCTCTAAGATTGCATTGCCCATTCTACGAAGCCAAAATTAATCTAGACGGAAGGTAGTTGGCAAGGCTCTATGAAGGAGATTTGACATGAATACCAGATGGATGGCTTGGCTGATTCATTTAACCTACTCAAGCTTTTGGTTGATTTAGGAGATTACCCTCGACACCTAGTCTTTCAGACTTGGAATATGTTTTGTAATACCAGCTTAGGTAGAACTAATGCAGAAGGTGACTGTCATGGTGGAAAAGGAATTCTGACATTCTCCTCCATCACGACCCAAAAGAATTAAGTTCACAGAGTCCTGAAAGCTGGACAGCACCTTATCTCCGACAACAAGTGTTAGCAATGGACAACTGGCAAAGAATTTGCACAATATCTAAGTTAATACATGAACACATGCACAAATTCGAAATTATGGTGAAGCACATCACAATTTAACTCTAACTATCATTCTTGTGATGCCATTTGAACAAGTGACAGACGAACAATTACAACCATCTAACTCTCATGGGAAGGAGACCATTGGCAACATCTTCAACAACCTTTGGTTTTCCTCAAGACCAATAATTATCACACCTACTGAAATATCTGAGCACTTGTAGACCAACATTCAGGACTACTTGAGTGGAACAGTCCACGAGATTCAATAAGGAATTCCACAAAGATTACCACTTATGCAATCCCATGAGATGGTCACTGGTAGAACAACTTAGCAAGATTAAAGACTGCTCTACCAAGAGAAGAAAAGCATAACCTACGACATTTAAGTGGTAGTGCTACACTGATTGCAAGCTAACACTTTCTCAAGGATCAGAGGGCATGTGAGGGAGGCCAATCTTTTGAGTTAATGGCACATGTCACTAACAGGTTTGGGCAGATGATTCCTAACATCTAATGGCTACATGTCTCAAGCGATGTGTAGATCACACTCATATCATGTCATCCACCCAAGTAATGATTTTTGGATCAATTCCTCCAGTGCAAGTAATCAAGTACATAGTCATAGTGATCTCAAGGCAATGAGTCTGGCCAAACCTGATGAACTTGGGTTAGCCGCAGGGGAATGGGGTGATGGACCAATTAAGTTAATACCATGAGGAGCATTAGACAAGACATGACACTACGTTTTCATACCCACAAGAATATCCAATTAAGCTTGGGTAAGCTTGCCTTAGGGAAGGAAGGATATACGTCCATTCTTCAGAAGCACTTTATGTAATGTGGTTTCATCAACATACTTTTGTCTTTTTCTTCAAGCTAAATTAGGGATGAGCGCAATTGCCATTTTTTAGTAAATGACCTAACATGACTGTACATGTAGATAGATTTAACAAGACAACCTGGTCATCTGGTGAGAGATCTTCCAGATGATTCCTAAAAGGGCTTTTATATTTGAGATTACCACCCTTGAAGAAAGATCGAAGCTGCTTCAAAATCGTTTTTGTAGCGAAGCCAGATGCAGGAGTTGGTATCGCACTGTACAATGCAGAGGAATGCGTCTTCGATTAACTTTTATGGAATCCACTCAGAAAAGAATTGATCTTGTCTTAGTTTGATAGATGGACTAACATTCTTTGAAACAACAGCAATTACCCTGCCACACTTTGACAATAGTTAAGAGCCAGTGAATTGGAAATCCAAGGTGAGCATTCTTGGAATTGATCATCAATCCTCAGCACTCGCCAATAATGAAATACCATCCTAACAATGACATCCTAACAATTCCGAATGAAATAGATCCACTGTGCAACATCTTGCAATATACTACAACAACTAGCTTTGTACACATGCACTTCTTTGAGAAACGGCCTCTTTTACGATGTGATGCGCAAGCAATTGTTACTTGAGGACATGATTCAAGCAGTCTTAGGTAAATGCACCAGAATGCACTTGTGCCGAAAAGATTCACAATACACAACACTTGCCGATAATACCAATACGTTTAGTGCTAAAAGCCAGGATAATACACTCGGTAGCTGCTGGCTAGACATATCTCAACCATCAGGGCTACCAAGGGAATTGAAGCAAAATGAGAGAGAATAGACATTAGTTATCATATTGTATGAGTCATTTGACTGTGAACATGAAGTTGTCTCTCGTGGACTCATCGCTTTTCCACAATGTTAGATACTATCAATCACCAAGCATACAAGCAAATATCCTCATCGTCATAGGCAAAGGGAAAGGAGGCCCAGGGTGTGCACAGGCATTAGGAAGCTGTCATTCCCATAAAATAATACACATAGCAATGAATGAATGAATGAAGTTGATATAGAGAAATCATGAGATGAGGCAAGATGTCTTCATTAGGTATGTAATGGCATTTTACTTTCAAATAACTCCAGTCTATTTCCTTACAAGCCATTTCATCTTTCCAATTAGTTCAATCTAGTGTAAAAATGTGTGGGTATGTTCCCCGCCAAACTACCTGAGGGGTTTAGCTTCCATCAGTGATGAGATTGAAATCAATCAATCACTGGTTGAGTTTAAATGTCCATACATTACATATTTATTAGTACATGAAGCTACCACTCTCACTGAAGTGTCAGTCATGCACATACATATACTTAGACTGCTGATCATCATCCAATCTCTCGTGGACTCATCGCTTTTCCACAATGTTAGATACTATCAATCACCAAGCATACAAGCAAATATCCTCATCGTCATAGGCAAAGGGAGAGGAGGCCCAGGGTGTGCACAGGCATTAGGAAGCTGTCATTCCCATAAAATAATACACATAGCAATGAATGAATGAATGAAGTTGATATAGAGAAATCATGAGATGAGGCAAGATGTCTTCATTAGGCATGTAATGGCATTTTACTTTCAAATCAGTCCAGTCTATTTCCTTACAAGCCATTTCTTCTTTCCAATAGTTCAATCTAGTGTAAAAATGTGTGGGTATGTTCCCCGCCAAACTACCTGAGGGGTTTAGCTTCCATCAGTGATGAGATTGAAATCAATCAATCACTGGTTGAGTTTAAATGTCTATACATGTACATTACATATTTATTAGTACATGAAGCTACCACTCTCACTGAAGTGTCAGTCATGCACATACATATACTTAGACTGCTGATCATCATCCATGTTATAAATCCATTGTCATTACTGCCTGGCACTCTAGAGCAAGCATTGTTCTCTAGAAATGGTTCATTTCCACTCGTAATGGCAAGAGTCATTTCCTATACTCATCAAAGGATTCTGAGAAGATAATATTGTATGGAAATTTTTTTTAAGGGTGGTTCTCCAGAGCGACTAAGGCTCAGAGGTCGTTCATTGATGAGAGATACAGCCAGCTCTTCAGACTGGCTCAGGTTTATTGGCATATGGCTATGGGATTGTCGCATGTTGGTCTATACCAAATATGCAGTACCGGTATATTTTTCATACAAGATACCACTTTCAATGTCTAATGTAGAACATCTTGCCCCACAAAAAATGGCATGTATACATGTAAATTATGCAATACATATGTGAAATGTACAACAATGTGATGGTCAATACAAGACTATACTAACACTACAGTTTATTACTTTAATGATATTTCTTATACTTCAGTTTCTAGTCGTCATCTTGACTTTATGAAACATTCAAATATTCAAAACAACGTTAGCACTAATCAAGTTCAAAGATTCTCTCTGATTCATTTACATTAAGTCATTACACAGTTACAATCCTCTTGAACTCAAAGAGACATGGTGAACTTCAGACTTAATCAAATTTCACTAGCGACATCTTAGGCTAATCAAGTTAGCAAATATACATACTGTGGAGAAGCACTGATCATGAATATAGAGATGGGGAAGGATTCGATAAGACAAAGAAACCTCTCAAGAGCTTTTAAGAGAAAACTTTCCAACTGATTTCTCTATGTCATAGGCTTGTACAGCTGGGATGGAAATTTGAAGAACATCCAAATGCCAAACATCTTGGGGCTTTAATCCTTCTTCTTGGGTCCCAAAATAGTAACTGTGAACCTAGACATTTCAAATGGCTAAGAAACTCTTTGCTACCTACGAATTCAATCCATCTGAAAATCCTTTTAGTAAGACTCTCTTGAGCCACCTTTATGCCCATACATCATTTCTATTCATGAAACTTGTAGGACACTGGCCGCAAAGACCCTTTGACGAATACATGGAAAACCCCGCATTATTCATAATGATTTCCGTAGCAACCTGCAATCATCACATCAAAACAGTCCAGTTTCCTTCAACAGGATACAGAAAAGGAAGAAGAAACTACTGATGGCAGCCATTGCAGGCGACAGGATTTAGAATGATCAGACATATGCAAATGCAAATGATGGGAATTGGATTCCAATGTATCTTCATGGCAATGAATGATGTCTGAGATGGGAGGAATGAAACCTCAAGAAGACCATTTCAAAGTGTTGGCCCTAGGCCTTTGCTGCCACAGATAGCTGCTTTTAGCAGCACAACGGGAAGCACAGAATGATAGGTGATATCTGCTTTGTGATCAGAAGCTCACCTTTATTCTGAAGAAAAAAAATCAGATAGATGACGACGAACTGTCTCAGCTTCTGAAACCATACTGCCATCTTATCCTCAAGACTGAACGAGAGCAGTGCAATGAGAGGACTTGCTTTGTTTTGTTGTCAAGGATCTCCAAGACAGTAACCTGAGCCAGACAATATTGGGAGGGATCAATAATTACATACATCTCCAATTACCTTCAGCTACGTCAGTAACAAAAGGATGTGATGCGGAAGGTGGTTCCGCAGAGAAGCAACCACACAAAGAAACCAATATTAGCCTGTACCATGATGGGGCTATGAACAGGTCATTGGGGAAAGACACCAAAAGGCAAGGTGACAAAGGCAACTTACATGCTACACAGGAAGGGACAAAGATACCTTGATCATGGTATCTCTGCAAAGGATCAGAGCAAGTGAAATGCAACCTCCCATATTCCTGACATTGATAGGTTAATCATGAAGAGGAGGAAGGGCTCATGGATTGACGTAGAGCTTCTTGGACTTATCTCACCACAAGAGCAATGTAGACAGAATAGCATGCCGCCCAGGTACTATTTTTAAAGCAAAGTTTGGACAAACATTACGAATCATGCACGGAGTTCTGAGTGTCCATTTTGTCTGTGCCTAAAGAGGACAAAGCAGATTCGGACAAACAACATGGAATTGACCGGGCTGACGTCATTCGGGCGGCTCACTATCCCATTTAAGAACCACATGAAAGAACCTCTACTGAGGAGATCCAATATCCCTCAAGTACAGAGTAGTAGGTACACACTCATGGAACATGTGATCCAACAAAGAAATAGCATTTTCGATTAATGCTGCGGGGGACGAAAAGCATATGCTGATCAATATCTTGAAGAAAATCCAGCTGCTAATGGAAGCAAAAGTAAGCCGTCATCTTGTCACTGAAAGCAACCTCTGCTGTCAGACTGGGAAAGCTGAACATTTCCAGCATTTGCCTCAAGTTATGGACTGCCTACTCCTGTAAGCCACAGAAGAAGACTGAAGAATATGCCATCCAAGCCACTCTATATTCATGGTCATTTGTCCACACTCAGCATGTACAAGATGTCAATTTCATATTGTCTCATTGTATGGATATAATATGAAATGGTACTCACCTTTGATCCCCGTTCATTGAAAATAATCTCTACATCTAAAATGGGGCCAAAATGCTGAAAGAACAGAGAACAATCAATGTCAGAATAGTTACATAAGATACTGTCACACACTTTCAACAAGAAAGTAGTTATGGTAAACAAATTGAATTGGATCTAAAAGTCAAAAGTGATTTGTCACCATATTTCCTTCTTGCTGATTTTCCATAATTTATAACCCAATTTTCTCAGTCTTTTCCTTGAGGTTAAGTCAATGAAGGATTCATGATATTCAAATTCAATCACATTACTTTGAACTTTCTCAAAAGTAATTGGTTCCTCCAGGTACTTTCAAGATGATTCAAGATGGCAACTACTAGGGCATCTTTAGTCAGGAAGAGCTGCTTCTGGTAATGATTTACCGAGAGATATGTCATGCCAACAAAAAGACTGATCTTGTGGCAAGAAACCTCCAACTTTCAGTCAAAATCCCCACATGAAGACGATGCTATTATCTCTGCATCAACAGCACTGAATGACACTACGACTGAAATACCACTTTTTTTGGTGCATGGTTATCTTCCTAAAGGAAGGAGGCCTTCAGAATCTAAGAAGGATGAGTAAAGCTGCTCAAGAAAGGTTCCTTTTGCTGCAAGAAACTGTCAACATGTGACTGTCACTTGATTCTGAGCAGATCTACCATTTTCCTTTAAAGAAAGTTAAGCAGATGCAACACTGCTGACAAGCAGTGTTGAAGCCTTCTGAAGTGCTATTTCAACATGAGAGTTGAAAAAACTATGCAACAGCACAAAGCAAACAGATCAGGAAGAAACCTTAGCTGTCA
>NMRB01000093.1:548303-566621 GCA_002633025.1 Notospermus geniculatus
CACTGCCACAAAGTGCAAATGGTGGTTTATTACAATTTTGATGGCAGAAAGACTATGCCATATCAAAGAGATTGTTGACAATCTCATTTCTAATTCCACACATGCCAATAATCGGTAATGTAGGGGATATCACATACACCCTTGATGAGGTCGTGCGTGTTTGACTCAGTCAAGCACAAATTGATAAGGCAAATGTAATAAGCTATACCTCAAAAAGTCTTTCTTTCCATCTGCTGAGTGGTTATATGCATTAAAAAGGATGAGAACATATCCTTCCCATGGGAGATCAGAGCCTGATTGGCAAAAAAGCAATCACTGACAAGACAGGAAAAAAGAATAGATCAGAGGGTGGTGTCAGAGTAGCAGATGTAGAATTTTTTATCAACAACATCAGCTCCTTTGCAACAAAGTTGCCTCCGAACCAAAAATAGCATAAACCAAAACAGACATGAATGGGTTAAGTGCTCTCAAGTTCATGAAAAATGTTGCTTTCAGCCAATGAAACCTGACAAACAGAGGCTGCCCGCACCTTTGAGTCAGTAAAGAAAAATTTGCTTATAGGGCATGGGGATTATGTTCACCTAAGATGTCATTTTTACCCTTTTTAAATGGAAAATGTTGCCTCTCGAAGTTGGTAAGAGCCTTTAGGATGTTTAAATGTCATAAGTGTCTTCGAGGTGAGAAAGAATAAAGAAGTTTGCTTGTGTATTTCACCCTGTGGAACAAAATGATCTCAGCCTACTGAGCTTCTTTTGCAGGGAATATGATTTCCAGAAAATTTTACCACTTGAAATTCGTTGGTGGATAAGAATGAAACATCATGGCTTCCTCTGTCTTGGCCATTCTCCAAAAGTATTCACATCACCCAATGATCGACACTTTTAACTAGAGTAGCCAATGTGGTGACCATGCAGTTACAGATCATCACAATCACCCAGCTTCTCCATGTACTCAACTGATGTATTCTGCATGGATAAGCAAGACACCGGGATTTACCATCACACAACTAACACAGAAGAAAAAGCGGCTCAGAACTGGTGACATGGTGCAGTATTACTAATGGAGTAAAGCAAACGGCCTACAAATTCAATCTCACTAAAATGGTCACATCTACATGGCTAATGAAATGGGCAAATCTGAAAAATGAGGCTGTCTATTCCTAAGATTTCTGACTCCCATTGGCAAGGTATATGGAAAGAGTAATGATCTTGTGCAATCACCAGGATACATACGTGTGCTTTGTTATTCAGGAATAGCTGGCACTTCACAAGGCAAGAAATTCAACACACATAGGATCCTTTATCTGGAATCTCATCCTTCCATCATTTTTCGTTTCATGTACTGAATAAAATGGTGTATTTTAACTTACCCCTAAGAGTTGTCTGAGATCTGCCTCTCTGAACCTGAATGGTATATTTGATACATGTAATCTCTTTGGACCTGTATTCGCACCCGGCGTCGATCCAACTGACGTCGCTGATTCTCCATCGAGGTCTGTTTGCTGCAAAACATGGAAAAGAGGATACTCAGAACAAGATGACACAAAGTATGTCAATTGTGGAACTTGATGATCATCAGAGTGGAACCGATGGATTCTCCATGAGTCTATTAAACTAGTCTGAAATGCAGATAAAGCTAGCTGTTACCATATCATCTGAAATGTAATGCTGAAAGACCAAGAATCCGTAGTTGTAACGGTAAAGATCACCTGCATAAAAGGACATGCCTGAATCTTAAAAACTTAAAAGCAGCAGCACTGATTGGCAGTGGTAAGATGTTGACATGAGAGAAGTCATCAATGAAGCTAAGATATACAAAGTAAGAGTTAAAGTAAGAATATCAATTGGTATCCACAGTGGACCAGAATTCAATCAATTGCAATAAGGGCTGAGCGAACATCCAATTGATTGGAATGCCAAACTGACAAGTGTCAACTGATCACGATTACAATAAACCCGATTTGACATACCAGATGAATAAAGGCTGGCTGTCCAGTAAATTGTGCAGGATCAATGCAATGGCTGTTGCCAATGGTAGTGTCACTTAATGGATGTGGCATCCTATTTGGGTCCTGTAGACAGACACTTGCCACTTTGTTCATGGTGGACATTGTCAGTGGTGTCAATGATGATGTAGAATTCACAGTATTCATGTGCATGGCATCGGTATATAGGACATTACACGACATAGTGATGCTTTCTAATAACTGTTTTCCAAATCCAGAATGTCTAAGATCCTATATCACACTTTTCATCCCATCCAAGATTGCACACAAGAATTACGAACAATAATGTGACAGTGACCGCTTCAGCCAAGACAAGGATGCTCAAGAACAAAGATGGAACCTATCAGCATTGTCAAACAATCCAGGAAAGAATTCAGCACTAAAACTGAGAAGGAAAATCCAATGGTGACACAATCCAAGAGGTGTCCCAATGATAGACTCCCACATCCAACAGAGCATGGAGACAAAATGACAGAGCCCAGGTGTACATTTGAAATAGTGTTACGAGCCACCATTATGATTATAATGGTTTCCTGAAGTATACATAAAACACTGAATAAATCTAAATATATGAATTCCTGCAGCATCTGTTTTTTGTAAGCAGATGTCCAATGGGAAGCAACCACGGATGCACCCAACAGATGCCAAAATTCAAAATCGAAGTTACGTTCTAAAAGCATGGGCAAAGATGAGGAGATAAGTTAATGCTGATGCTGATTCCAATCATCAATTTAAATTGACTTCAACTATAGTATTTCGGTTGATCAATATCATGGGGTCATTCCATGCCAAGTGGGTCAATTTTCAGAAAATTTCCCAGGTGACCGACTCAGATTTTGCTGAAAAAATTCTTAAAAATTGCTTATCACGTATAATGAACACTTGCAAAATTTCAGGGCCTAATTCCAACTCGTTTTGGTTTGACAGGGGTTTAAAGTGCAGGAGTTACACCCCCTCACGAACCCGCGAACGGAAATTTCCAGTTTGTGTGGTTTTGGGGGGTCAATATCTCCCAGATGGAAAGTCCTAGGAAGCTGAAAACTTGTAGTCTGGGTAATTCTGGACCAGAGATTCAGGATTTGGCATCAAATGAGTCATATCTTTAACCACTTGGGTGCTGTGGACGTCACAAAATGGCATTTCTTAAGGTGTCGCCATGAGGGCTTGGGGTATCAGGTATACCCCCAGACCTCATCAGACAAACCAGAACTGGAATATGCCATTCATTCAAATGTCTGGCACAAGTACTATGCCTACAAGGAACTACAGACCTCTGAGTGGTTATATGAGTGAATGGTGGGGGTCTGAAAGGGGTTCCAGAAACAAAACCCCCCAAAAATGCCCCTACAGAGGGGGGTAAAAAGTCACGTGGGACTACAGCCAGGGTTACCAAACTTTTACCCCTTGTCCTTACACATGTTATCTTCATTCTCTCTAACTTTCATCTTTGGCATCCGTCTCTTTCTATTTTTTTCAGATTTTTACAAATCTGCAATTTTTGGGATTCACGGGTATATGCAATGTACACAAAATGTACATGAAATGTATACAAAGTATAGGGAATCCTTCTTTTTCTAAATAGGCTGTGAGACATGCCCATTTATTTTCCACTTTCATAGCATAGTTCTGGTAACTAAACATTTTCTCCTGTTTTATATGAAGATGGACATGCTAAACACATTCAGCTTGTTACTGCACGACAAAACCTGCACATTTCCCAGATGGCCACCCTTTTTAGGGGGCCAAAGCGATTTTAAATAGTAGGGGTCAAAAATTTAATATCTTCAAATCATATCAACATGGGTATCAAATTAAAGGGCTCAGTGAGTACAACGATATGGCGTAGGTTTCGTTCCTCAAAATGTACACTGCAACCCTTGAGGGGGTCAAAAAGGGCCGCAAATCCGACTTTTACCCCTTCCCACAAGTTCCACGGGGGTTGCGGGTGAATGAAAATATTTTTTACAACATTGCTCGCATAGAGCTTCAAAATGATACCCAAGATGACATCCCCTTGGGTTACAGTTTTCGAGATCCAAAAAAGGGCCCAAAAAGGGTCCAAATTCAGGATCTTGAAAACTGTTACCCAAAGGGTGTTATCATGGGTATCATTTTGGAGCTCTATGAGAGCAATGTAGAAAAAAAACATTTCATCAACCTGCAGCCACCGTGGAACGTGTGGGAAGGGGTAAAAGTCGGATTTGCGGCCCTTTTTGACCCCCTCAAGGGTTGCAGTGTACATTTTGAGGAACGAAACCCATGCCATGTCGTTGTACTCACTGAGCCCTTTAATTTGATACCCATGTTGATATGATTTGAAGATATCAAATTTTTGACCCCTTCTGTTAATCCCTTTGCCCATTCAGAGGTGGGGACATTCTTAAATGACATGAAAGCATTACATTCTGAAAGGTCTGTTTTCACACGAGTGTAGAGTGAAGGTTGAAAAGAACTGAAATCTGTCATGTCTGTGGCTTGTGATGTTGCTTGCTTTTACTTTGAATGTAAGCCTTTTGTTGTGAATAACAACCAGATGTTCTCAAGCAGTTCAATATGTCTTGGAAGAGGTGCTAGCCAAGAAAAGTCATTCAGCACTATATTCATCAAGGACTCAAAAACACTACTTTCGGACTTCATGTGATTTTGCCATGTCTAAGTGTCAAGCTACAGGAAGGAAAAACAACTGTCCCATTGGCAATATCAATTTTGTTTCACTGATATGCTTCAGTCTGAATGCAATCTTACGGCATATCAGAGAAGCATAGAAGAAAAGTAACTGTTTTGTCATTATGCCTGTCTCTTCTGTCATCTTAAAAGGAATAGCTCTCTAGAGATGGAGCACATACTCAATGTATCATGACATGTGTCATTGATAGCTAAAGGCATACACAGACACAGATCTATCAGCAAATCCCATTATGCGCTATCCTCTATTGATCATTGCTGGACTAATTATCCTAGAATCCAGTACCATGATCACAAAATGCAGTTATTGGACTTGGGGTGTCATTGATGACACGACCTGTTCTATACCCATGCACACAATGGATTGTAATGGCAATTGCATGACATTCGGTGATAAATTTTCACAGATTGGGAAGCTGAAAGTATGTTAGCACAATTTTGATGAGTTTGTGCAAATAATAGGGATTCCGAGCTCAGTCAATATTGACTTGGGTGATGTGCATGACGAGGTGTGGAATGCTAGAATCACAAGTCGGGAGAGATTCAAGATAATTCATTGTTTCATGTAGACAATTCCACATCAAGGTAAAGCCCCCTCAGCTAACCTAAAAGACTCGACTCTGAAACCTGTTGACGACATCTTCAGATATCCCATCCTATTAAGAAAGAAGAACAATTTGATATACTCACATCCTATTTCATTCAGTTGAAATGGATCTGAACATGACAATGCTCTTTGGAGTTCAACAACAGGATCTACTTCGACATCAGCTGCTTGATAACACAATAGGAACATTACCATGAACACGGCTTGGTTCTTTCCTCTGATAGCTGATCAACTGAGGGCTCATACTCGTGATTTCCTGATTAGAAAGGGATGGAAACCAACGCAAAACAATCAAGAACCATACGAAACCAATACCCAGCAGGAGAGCCTTTATGTTTCCCTAGCGTCAACATCAAGCAAGGAAATTAAGTAATAGATTCCATCGGGAGAGCCCACCAATTTTTAAGTTGGGTTGCAGAACTTTCCAATTACCCTTCGAAAATTAGTGGTCACATTAGAATGCAGTGATTGGAAGCCAGTGGATGAGTCACGTGTGCTGTAGAAAGATGGCCGAGGTGCCATACCGTTGCAGTTGTGATTGCTGCCAGCCTTATATTTGACTGATCTCATCTGGTAATGGCTTCCGTCGCTGAAGGTTTATCAATATGATCACGCTAGACCACATCAACCGATGAAATATGAATGTTGGAAATGGTCAAAGGCCAACTTTGGGCTGATATGACTTCCATATTTGAAAGGTGGTGAAATCAATGTATAGCTGTGGTACCCCACTATTCATTTGTAACATCACAGAATGACCTTTGAACCAAGCCGCAATTTCATCATCTGACACTCCAATATCATATCAGATGGAGACGCGGAATGAAGAACTGCAGTCACAGCCTATCACACAGATAAATGGAGAAATCTAAAGGAAGCCAGAAGCACCAACCAATCAATGTTCTCCTTCAATCAATGACAGAGCCCATACAAAATTTTGACTGCCCTGACCCTACTCATCCATGTTTGTCATGGCCAGAAGCAACATAAGGCTTCGCATATGAATCCACGTGATGGACCAAAGGATATGATTCTTGGTATGATAAGCACACCATAGCTGGTGACTTAGAAGTTTAATCATTGGCAGTGTCTTCCTTGTTCACTCCAGTATCACCATATCTGGGAGTAACTAGCACACCACAAACAGAGAGGGACAACCTTAGGCAGGAAGATGCTAAGAAATGGAGGATTGTCTTTCCAATAGGTTGATGTGTATGTATGTATGTATGTATGTATCGTTTGGAAGCTTCATAACCCTTTAAGGGTCTCAAGCTTATACTAAAATGATGCAAACTGATGCAAAATAAACAGCTGAGAAATTGAACATTCATTAACATTCACCGATTTCTGTTACGACATGAATATGGTGATTACCCATCTATACTATTTTGTAATGGCACCAGGATGAACTTCATGTGAGTACCAGATGCACATCCCATGCATTAAAGCAGGGATGCCAACTAACATGGATTTAGTTCCATTGAGATCTGGCAGAGGAAACTGCGTTTTGTGTCTGCATATGGTGGTATCATCCATTTATTTAGTATACAAAATGCACTTCCTGATTGATTGCGTCAGCTGAAATATTGCATCAACACTGAACTGGCTCCACTGCCACAAAGTGCAAATGGTGGTTTATTACAATTTTGATGGCAGAAAGACTATGCCATATCAAAGAGATTGTTGACAATCTCATTTCTAATTCCACACATGCCAATAATCGGTAATGTAGGGGATATCACATACACCCTTGATGAGGTCGTGCGTGTTTGACTCAGTCAAGCACAAATTGATAAGGCAAATGTAATAAGCTATACCTCAAAAAGTCTTTCTTTCCATCTGCTGAGTGGTTATATGCATTAAAAAGGATGAGAACATATCCTTCCCATGGGAGATCAGAGCCTGATTGGCAAAAAAGCAATCACTGACAAGACAGGAAAAAAGAATAGATCAGAGGATGGTGTCAGAGTAGCAGATGTAGAATTTTTTATCAACAACATCAGCTCCTTTGCAACAAAGTTGCCTCCGAACCAAAAATAGCATAAACCAAAACAGACATGAATGGGTTAAGTGCTCTCAAGTTCATGAAAAATGTTGCTTTCAGCCAATGAAACCTGACAAACAGAGGCTGCCCGCACCTTTGAGTCAGTAAAGAAAAATTTGCTTATAGGGCATGGGGATTATGTTCACCTAAGATGTCATTTTTACCCTTTTTAAATGGAAAATGTTGCCTCTCGAAGTCGGTAAGAGCCTTTAGGATGTTTAAATGTCATAAGTGTCTTCGAGGTGAGAAAGGAATAAAGAAGTTTGCTTGTCATTCCATATTTCACCCTGTGGAACAAAATGATTTCAGCCTCAGCCTACTGAGCTTCTTTTGCAGGGAATATGATTTCCAGAAAATTTTACCACTTGAAATTCGTTGGTGGATAAGAATGAAACATCCTGATGGCATCCTCTGTCTTGGCCATTCTCCAAAAGTACTCACATCACCCAATGATAGCCACTTTTAACAAGAGTAGCCAATGTGGTGACCAGTTACAGATCACCACAATCACCGAGCTTCTCCATGCACTCAACTGATGTATTCTGCATGGATAGGCAAGAAGCAAGACAAGGGGATTTACCATCACACAACTTACACAGAAGAAAAAGCGGCTCAGAACTGGTGACATGGTGCAGTATTACTAATGGAGTAAAGCAAACAGCCTACAAATTCAATCTCACTAAAATGGTCACATCCACATGGCTAATGAAATGGGCAAATCTGAAAAATGAGGCTGTCTATTCCTGAGATTTCTGACTCCACTGGCAAGGTATATGGAAAGAGTAATGATCTTGTGCAATCATCAGGATACATACGTGTGCTTTGTTATTCAGGAATAGCTGGCACTCCACAAGGCAAGAAATTCAACACACATAGGATCCTTTATCTGGAATCTCATCCTCCCATCATTTTTTTCATGTAGGTACTGAATAAAATGGTGTATTTTAACTTACCCCTAAGAGTTGTCTGAGATCTGCCTCTCTGAACCTGAATGGTATATTTGATACATGTAATCTCTTTGGACCTGTATTCGCACCCGGCGTCGATCCAACTGACGTCGCTGATTCTCCATCGAGGTCTGTTTGCTGCAAAACATGGAAAAGAGGATACTCAGAACAAGATGACACAAAGAGTATCAATTGTGGAACTTGATGATCATCATTTGACAGCAGAGTGGAACCGGTGGATTCTCCCTGAGTCTATTAAACTAGTCTGAAATGCAGATAAAGCTAGCTGTTACCATATCATCTGAAATGTAATGCTGAAAGACCAAGAATCCGTAGTTGTAACGGTAAAGATCACCTGCATAAAAGGACATGCCTGAATTCTTAAAAACTTAAAAGCAGCAGCACTGATTGGCAGTGGTAAGATGTTGACATGAGAGAAGTCATCAATGAAGCTAAGATATACAAAGTAAGAGTTAAAGTAAGAATATCAATTGGTATCCACAGTGGACCAGAATTCAATCAATTGCAATAAGGGCTGAGCGAACATCCAATTGATTGGAATGCCAAACTGACAAGTGTCAACTGATCACGATTACAATAAACCCGATTTGACATACCAGATGAATAAAGGCTGGCTGTCCAGTAAATTGTGCAGGATCAATGCAATGGCTGTTGCCAATGGTAGTGTCACTTAATGGATGTGGCATCCTATTTGGGTCCTGTAGACAGACACTTGCCACTTTGTTCATGGTGGACATTGTCAGTGGTGTCAATGATGATGTAGAATTCACAGTATTCATGTGCATGGCATCGGTATATAGGACATTACACGACATAGTGATGCTTTCTAATAACTGTTTTCCAAATCCAGAATGTCTATCCTATATAACACTTTTCGTCCCATCCAAGATTGCACACAAGAATTATGAACAATAATGTGACAGTGACCGCTTCAGCGAAGACAAGGACGCTCAAGAACAAAGATGGAACCTATCAGCATTGTCAAACAATCCAGGAAAGAATTCAGCACTAAAACTGACAAGGAAAATCCAATGGTGACACAATCCAAGAGGTGTCCCAATGATAGACTCCCACATCCAACAGAGCATGGAGACAAAATGACAGAGCCCAGGTGTACATTTGAAATAGTGTTACGCGCCACCATTATGATTATAATGGTTTCCTGAAGTATACATAAAACACTGAATAAATCTAAATATATGAATTCCTGCAGCATCTGTATTTTGTAAGCAGATGTCCAATGGGAAGCAACCACGGATGCACCCAACAGATGCCAAAATTCAAAATCGAAGTTACGTTCTAAAAGCATGGGCAAAGATGAGGAGATAAGTTTGTAGAATGCTGATGCTGATTCCAATCATCAATTTAAATTGACTTCAACTATAGTATTTCAGTTGATCAATATCATGTATATCAAGATAGCATGTATACCAGCATCAACATCTGTGAATTCATTCAATGCCCCAGCTGTGTCACAGACTATCAAATGAAAGGTCCATTTATCAACACATAATTTAGCATCTCAATAAGTACAGAACAGAATATCCAATATGAAGTGTATGGATACAGATGAAGCTATGCTGTGGCAGTGTGAAGTGGATGAAGTGCAGCACATCCTCACACATACCAAAACCATGCAACCAGGGCTTGTCATACTCATACTGCATTTAAGTTCTCCAGAAAATCAATCAAAGTTTTTCACCACTGAAAGGATAGCTTGGCAAACCACTACCCCAAACAACAATACATGTACTTGAATTTACCTTGACAGCCTTACACACCTTGAGCCCTCAGAGCATCAGGATCGATCCCTATAAAGACAGACTACCTCGGTTTGTCCCCAAGGATGTCTGTCAAACAGGTTAATTCATGATGGCATCTCAAGCAGAAACATCCATACCAGAATCAATCAGATGATTTGGCTATTTGTGAGCATGAGTAACCTTGGTCATTGTACCACACTCAGCATTCAAATTATGCTGAGCATTGGTAATTATAACTAAAGTCATTTCTGGTGTAAACATTGTGGTGAGATAGAACTTTTCATGTGATAGACTCAATGACATGATCAAGATTGATTCATATATAAATCTCATGTATTGTCATATAAAGAAATGTCTGTATTGTTACTTTGGCAAACATCTTTTCTGGCCAAAGGCTAACGTGTATTCATTAACACTAAAGCTTGATGATAATTAATACTGTAATTTCCTCCCATCTCTCCGTAGCAAAGACAAAGCCACAAATTTCCAGCTTTACAGTGACTGACATAATATGCATCATCAACAAATTTCTTCCTTACCTATATAGTCACAACCTCAAGTTGTGATAAAAGTTTAATTTTCTTACCATCACAATGACAAGTTGATGTTATTAGATTCATTAGGGAGAACCAGCATGCTTTCATCTGGTGAAATGGTGCAAGAATACCTTGGAGGTGGTCTCATTAGTGAGAGTAAGCAGGGGTCCCTTCAAAATCAGTACCGCAGTCAGGAACAGTGAGAAGAGTGGCCAGGCATGCTAAATGAGAGATGATCATGATACAGTGTTGTTATCTCCAAAAGAAAGACACCAATGTTTTGAAAGAGGACACCAGTATTTATCATGGTTCTGGTGACAGTACATCCATTAAGCATTACAGCAATCGATAAAGAAAGACAGATAATTTCAGTGCCTGATCCACAAAAAAAACTGAATAGATATCCGCCAAGACGTCTTGTGTACTATTACACACCTGAGATGGAACCACTTTATAAAGAAATGGTAACATAATTGAAATGGAGCGATGCAATTCCACCGAAGATAACATTAAAGATGTTTTGAAAAACGCTGAAGGTTTGAGAGATGGTGCACTTTGATGTTTGAATTGGTTTCTAGGCGAGGATACAGATTCTCTGGACAAAAAATAGCATGAAGGATGTGCTTCAGAGTGTGCACGCTGCTTGGTAACACAACTGTTTTGCTTACAAGCAGGGAAGAGTGTGAGAGGGAGGCTGTCCATGTGATCCCAAGTTATAGATACAAGAGTTGTATATTCATTTCAGACAGATCATTGCATAGTCTTAGGAGGTTTTAATTCAACAAAATATCAACTGTCATTGACCCTGACTGCAAATGAGGCAATCTTGTCATCTGTGTCAAGTACTACCACAGCAGCATGAATCAGGATATATTATTGGACAGATTGGAAACAAATCTCTCTGAGAATTGATTTTGATGACATTAATTCTCTGCATTCGTCCCTTGTTTTAACGGCGGGTAGCAACAAAATGAAATGGTCCATGGACCATGTGCTCACCTGGATGAACGTACCAGAAAAACAAATGACAAATGTTAAATCGAAATGTTCCAGGGTCATGTATTCTCGTTAGATACACCTGATAAAAATTTGGAGACAATCCAGTTACAGTTCAGGAGTTACTGGACTTTGAGCTTTGGTTTTGGCCACCTGGTGGCCAAGCAGAGAATTGAATTGGACCGAAAAGTGGTGTCATAGGTCATCTGACATAGGGGTGTATATGTACCAAATTCCAAGTCAATAGCTCAAGCAGTTACGAAACGCGCCACCAAATGACTAAATTTTGAACTTTGACCTGTGTGACCTTGAAAAGTAGGTCAAATCAAAAACCTCTTACTTATGTCATGCATCCTCATTAGAAGCACCAATGATAAAAATTTGGAGAGGATCCACTCATTAGTTCATGAGTTATTGCACTTTTTGTGTTTTTGGTTTTTGCCACCTGGTGGCCAAGCTAAGAGTCGAATCAGACCGAAACTTGGTGTCATAGGTCATCTGACCTAGGGGATATATGTACCAAGTTTCAGATCAATAGCTCCAGCGGTTACGAAACGTGCCCTGCTAACGGAGTACGACGGACGACGAGCTTTGGTCTTTGGTTTTGGCCACCTGGTGGCCAAGCTAAGAGTCAAATCGGACCGAATCTTGGGGTCATAGGTCATCTGACCTAGGGGTATATATGTACCAAATTTCAGGCCACTAACAGCTGCGGTTACGAAACGTGCCACTTAAAGGCCAAATTTTGAACTTTGACCTCTGTGACCTTGAAAAGTAGGTCAAACCAAAAACCCGTTATATATGTAATGTACCCTCATTAGATACACCTATGATAAAAATTTGGAGGTGATCCAGTCATTAGTTCAGGAGTTATTGCACTTTTTGTGTTTTTGGTTTCCGCCACCTGGTGGCCAAGCTAAGAGTCGAATCGGACCGCAACTTGGTGTCATAGGTCATCTGACCTAGGGGTATATATGTACCAAGTTTCAGATCAATAGCTCCAGCGGTTACGAAACGTGCCCTGCTAACGGAGTACGACGACGACGGACGACGGACGCAGACCCACGACAAGAGCTCACCCCAGGTGAGCTAATGAGGAACAAATAATTGGAGGATGACCAACAGGATCAAAGATAATTTAGTTGAGGTGTGATAGAACCAACAGATGGCATTTCCTTCAGGAAAGGGAATAGAATATTGATTACCCGTGCCTGGGGTTAGCACCAACCATCTCAAGGACAAGAGCCTCATACATATATGGGCAGCTGGTTTGCTGAGGTCAATCGTTTTTGCCATTTATGCCCAGGGCAAGAAGAATGCTGTGCAACGAATCTTCTGCTATGGAGTGTAGACAGCAATCGACAACTAAAATTACTATCTCAGAAACAAACAACTGAACTCGTTGTACTCCAGACAAAATGTTGAAGTCCTAGTGGTGTGGAGTTGACAAAAAGTTGACTATTGACTTTTTTCTGATCGCAATTAGTCTACCCCACGCAACATATCTGATAACTACAGTTAGATATCACATACTTCAGATCATTGTAACAAAGCCATCTAATGTAGAAGTGATTTATAAATACAACAGTTAATCAATGCTGATATATATGAACCAATCAATGACATTTCAAACCATTTTCTGTTGTGATGTCCTGTTTGGGGTTCAGTGGATAAAGATCAGTCTTAAAATTACTAGATGTACAACACCAGCCACACCCAGTCCAGCGCTGAGTCAAAATCCACTGGTGAGAAGCCAGTCTTCTTGAGTGAAACAAGAACTACAGCAAAGGAATTCCTTAAATTTTCTCAGTGAAAAGCATCATAAGAAGAAAAACATCTATCACACATGCGAGCTTTCAGAGAAACCAATTCTTATGCATTGATGAACCGAAACTGCAATTTGAACCTTGTACTAATTGGAAACTACTCACTTTTTTGCTCTGAGTGTCTGCTTGAATGAGGATGAATCATGATTGGAAGAACTCTGTCCTATTAGGCAAGGAATTAGGGGTTAATCGTTGTTGAGGGCAGGTGTTATCAGGAAATGATTCTTGCCGAAGAAGCTTCTAGGCAGTGGCTGGGCATACTTTTCTTGGGTCTTTTTACCAGCGCCATAAGGAATGCAGCCACTAAAATCTGAAATATGGCTTCAAGTCTATTGGTATGCCTCCTGCAGAAAACACCCCACAGGCAGTATCAATCTTCTTTCAAATTCATAGTTCCATAGAAAGCAATCTTTGAAGATATTCTGAAGGTCAGCATGTTAGTATTGATTGCATACCAAACCAAAAGGTAAGACTGAAGTACCACTATGATACTTGCCATTTGTCAGACTGGCTTCTTAATTTATGGCTTGACCAGGAGCAGCAGAGGTAATATGTTTTGTGGTATGTTACACATCCAGCCCATCTGAAGCAGGGTTAACGAGACCTAGCCTCCATGATGACTGAGCCAATAGCAAAAGTGAGGCAACGAATAGCTTGTGTGTTGGATAGATCGGTTAATGATGTGCACCTGATTTCGTCTGTTATGACTCCAACGTAAATGCCAATGTCTCTTCCTTAGTCTGTCACCATCAACCATGCACAGGAACCAAGGATGATCAGTCTACATGAAGCAATTTGATACAAAACCCAATGACATCATGCAAAATGCATTTCTTTATCACTCAGCTGTGGAATGCGAGACACTGTCCCCTGAGATGCCAGCATCCGAACACATGAAATCCACATTGGATCTTATTGATTCGATGGATAGCAGTGGTCAGTAAGATAGACTTGACTGTTAGGTTGGGGATTGCATCAGTGACAACTGAACCTGATACCCAACAATTCCTATGCCAACAACAACCGGTCTACATCAGAATATTTCTAGTGGGTATCCATGGTAACGCTCTTATTACACAGATGTGGCAGAAAAATACACTGAGTGGATACAAGAGAAAGAGTGTGCAAGTGTAAATGGTGGGAAGAGTGAGGTCTAAAGAGAAATCATCCTTGATTACAAAACAGATGTCAAGTCTCTACAGGGTACCTAATTTATACCAGCATTGTGGCAGTCATAAATCCTCTCATTTCAAGATACGTTAACACAGAGCTTTGTGTGAAAGCTTCTTGTTTTGTTCTTGAAGATGATCATGCAAAGCAAGCAATAGAAATGAGATTATGCAGTATAACTATTGCATGTCACATATCAGAGTTTAGATGAAAGATAGCATACAGAAGCTGGAAGCTAAAACTATGAAATGATGATTGGTGTGGGGATTATCTTTAAATCTAATTAAGAGAAAAACTGCACACCAATACCATAGTGAATTTTTGTAACACAACAGGGGCCTCTAAATCCCAAACACATGAGTGAATAAACAGGACTGTGATGAATATGAAGACCTGAGACAACTAATCAGGCATACATCAGCAGACTAGCATTAACTATTCATTGATCATTACAAAAATACTACCCACACTATGAAATCAGATCGATATTGGTATTCATTATCTGAGCCAAAAAGGACAATCAGGTCTGCTTCATCATCTGACAAGATTTACATTTTGACAAGCCTCCTGCATCCTGAGGTAATCAGTGGTTTTTTGCACCCGTTCCCTAAGTTTGTGTGCTGTGATGAAGGGCATGAGCTGTAACAACCATTGATTTGATAACAGCAAATTCCAACAAGGGTGAACTTCAGAAACCAGTCATGCATTCTGGGATAAAGCTAATATTTTAGAATTGCATGGATGGAAATAATAAAACCTCTGATCAAATAAGACTAATCTAGTGGAATGAAAAATTGATTTCAGTAGAAGAAACATCAGGATTACACTGAGAATTCCTATATCCAATCCAAATGCAAGTTTTCTTATTGATTTTGTATTGAATTTTCCAATCTGACATCAGGTGTTCATGAAGAAAGCGCCAGAGGCAGATTTTCATCTTGAATCAGTGATTAAGTCTTCTATTCTCATGAGCCTGCTATGTTACCTATTATTATCTCTCTTGGTTTTTAGAGAGTCGATCTTTATCAATCTCTATACATTTGATACAAACGTATTATGAGAATATGAGCAGTAAAGACCATTGGCAGATATTCCCCACTGAGCCTATTCACGTAACTCATTCCAAAGACAAGTGATTAGCTTTGCCACTGAGAACATCCCAGAGGACAGTATGTCTATCATATGATCATATTCACAGTGAAAGAGACATGCGATGGATGTGCTCCATGACGATCATTTCAAAGAGCTCCATTTAGTTAGGAAAAGTGTAGAGTTAACAGTAAATTGGATCAATTTCCTGCTGGTCTTTCAGATTATAGAAGATAGACTATAAACAAACAAGGGCGGTTGACAACAAAAACATGAGCGAACTCATCAGTGACTTCAAATAGGTCTGACCTTTTATGTTTAAAAACCAATGGTGAATTGGAAAGCAATCTACCAGTTTTGATATTTTTTACAACTATCCAATGTACCTTATCAGTGATACAGCCAATAGGCTGTCCAGGCTGGTATGACAACCATAATGTGCTTTATCACAACCCACTATCGTGATGAGTAGTGCTGGAAAGAATCCCCTTGATGGCAGTATTACGACATTTACTGTTCACATCACAAAATGTTCATCGAAAGAAAGCATATTTTGCTGAGTGAGTCTGATCTGAAGCATTAGACTCGATGAATAAACCATTATCAGTCCTGTTTTATGAGGGACAGGTGTTTTTCTGAATACTAAAAGGGGCCGTGATGGAGGGAGGGGATTAGTAATGGGCATATTCTGCAAATAAAGTGAGCTATCATCAAATCCAAGCTATCAAAATCATGAACATATTTTTTTCTTTTCATTTCTTTATGCACATCATGATAAGGGAAAGAAATAAATGACTTGTAAATGACACAACCTCTCACTGCACTGACAGGCAATTGAGATTGCTGACAAATCTTTTCAGGTGATTTTTTCTCTGCTGTCAGTCAATCAGAAAGTTCCTTGACCAGATGCACTATCCAGTCATGCCAGTTGATATGTTTACAGACATGACAGATTCCTGTTGGACAAAACATGGATTTTACACCTAGAATACACAAGATTGTAGAAATCAATGAAGACAAGAAATCATAACCTGCACTCACAGAACCACTGATAGTGGATGCATGCTTTCACAGACTATTTTATTGATCACAGTAAAGGTGGAGGACATGGAGGAGGGTAAATAAAATCCATGTTGCGGTGGTGAGGCTTGTTAAAGATGATGTTCTCAGGATTATTGACCAAATCGTGAAGAGATGCTGACATTAAAGGAGAATTTCTTGAGGTGGAATCATTGGAGTTCCAAAAAGTCACTCAACCATGAATTCAGAAGAAACCACATCAGATTTTATTCAGTTCACCTTCTCTAAATCTAAATATTTTATTCACGAACACCACTTACCAAAATGCGAAATGAGAACCCAGAGGTTGAAGCAGCCATTTACAACATCACTTTTTTCTTCGCTTTATTGCTATAAAGCATTTACTTGCTTTTTTAAAGGATGTACTCCCCCTCAAGCAATGAAACCAACAAGTATGTGGAGTCAGCCTTTACACAATAGAAGCAGACCTCATCTTCATCACTATGTGTACAGCCAGGGGCAAATATTGATTCAGTCCTCAATACCAATCTTTAATTGATTTTTAGGGATGAAAAGGCAAGTGATGTCCTCATCACTTGACAGGAGAGTTTCCCATCACAACAGCACAAGTGAGAACCTCTTCACAAAAATGTGCCATTAGAGAACATTTCTGAAGCAGCAACGCAAGCAAATCAAATGAAAGGAACTTCAATGCTGGCCGTGACAAGTCACCAGCTTTGTCGTTCAATCATTCAATCTTGTCTATAAAAGCATCATGTTTTTCAGCACACTGCACATGAAAGAAGACGTCTCGAAGATATGTGATGGAAAATATGACAGCTCTCTCAATTCATGGCAGCTCTTGACATCATCAGAGGCTCAGACTGTCGGACAGAGTCTGTAAAAAAAAACTTCAGCATTTCTGATATAAGATCCATCAAAATCAGCAGTCCGTGAATAAGCGTCATTATTTGTCTTGCCTTTGCAATGTGGGTGGAGTTGAAGCTAGGGTGACACCAAGTGGCCCTTCATCACCTGCAGTATCAGTGACTAGACAGACAATTATTATCAGCTGCTGATCTGCCCTACCAGCTTCAAAGGTAGTGATCGAGTGCTGGACAAAAATTGAGCTCATCAAACTATGACTAAAAGTATAGTAAGATGTCTCTTCAGGTTTTAAAATTCAGGGAACATTTCAAGCAGAGATCAATCAAAAACAGAATGCTACATTTTGAAATCTAATCAATGATTCCTATTAATGAACAGTTTGGGCAAATCTGTATATCATAATATCAATCTATACTATAATGGACGGTAGCCATGTTGGATTTTGTTATCAACCTGAGTTGACCTGTTTATCTGCTATACCTTGCTATGTAATGACTGTACACAGATCGGGTGGATCGGACTTTCTGCCCTATCTCCTCCTTAGTTAGGGCTTGAATCCTAGGAACAGCGGCCTATGTGTACAGTACAATAGGAGGAGCGTGTTTTGATTACGGTTTGGTTTTAAAAGAAGTGCTAATTTACAGTGTACATGAAAAAGAGAGAAAATCAAATGTGTGGTGACCTGCGCTGCCATCTACAAGAAGGTCAGTGACCTACCTAC
>NMRB01000093.1:567478-598001 GCA_002633025.1 Notospermus geniculatus
ATGGATGGCCGCCATTTTGTTTCTCGCTTCAAATGAGACGGCATTTTGCAATCAACATCTTCAAAATATCAGCAAATATTGTCAGATGTTGTGCTCATCGATAGCATGGGTAAACTGTTGACATTTGTCTTAACACAATGGTCCAAACATATCGCAAGTTAAGCTCACACTTTCAAAGAAATGAGCAAACGAACAGAGCCGATCGGCGCCCCATATGTTTGTTCGGTGTCGTGCGTTCATACATCTGCGAGCCGTGCTGCGAGTACTCTTGCGGGTTTGAGTGACGATAAACGGCACGAACATTTCTTTGATGCCTGTCGGTAGGCCTACGATAAATTAAAATGGTGCCCGTCGTGTCGGGCGCCAAAGCGACGTTTTTCGACTTGTCATGCTTGTGCATGGTCATCTGGCATTTGCAAGAACAATCTCGTCTTCAGGTGCTGTATCCAGTCCTCGGTATACTTTTGTAGATCGAACTATACCCAGGGTATAGTTTTGTAGGACGACATTGAACCTGGGTATATTTCTGTTATACCCAGGACGACATTAACCGATTCGGCGATACTGTGATGGCGTATCAGACTTCCATGTTGTATGATTCCAAGTAGTGTCAAATGCTTTTAGTGTCTTATCTCAGGATTTGAAACCTCACAAAAAAGGTTTATGTAATTTGAGAAGACCACTGAATTTTATACTGGGCTTGAATACTGGTACCAGTCTTACATTTTTTGTGATGAAAAGCAGCAACTGCATAAACAAGATGATCATAGCTAAAAACACAGATGAAACCACATTTAACCTGGAAAAGAAATCAATACCAATGAATTATTTATGATGAGTGCATCTTCTTCTACAAGACTGACACAATGGAGAAGTTGATTCATTTCTTTACCATCACTATGCGACTTATGTCTAACACACAGACTGTCACCAGCATGCTACATTTGAAATGGGAAGGGGAAGGGAAGGTGGAATCTAAAATGGATTTAAGATTCAGAGATATTTACGTTCAAGTATGCACAAGTACATGTGCATCTCACTCAGAATATCATGACCATTGACATTGTTAGTAACATACATGTAGGTTATTGTCTGTCTGCAGTTCACCCTTTCTTTGATTTATTCACTCCACAAAATATGTACCTTGACAATCACATCCATTGAATCTAGAGGGTAACAACACTGACGTCCAACATATCAAAACTACACCACACAGTAAGAAGCACATTCCTCAACATAATCCAGCAAATTAGGAATATGACATCATGGCTTGAGTGGGCAATCTTCTCCAATACGTGTGACTAAATCTTTAACTGTACGATCAGTATATTTGTCAGTCACCCCACCCCACCCATGGTCACCAGCTGAAATATGCAACCTAATCTTTTAATAAACTTAGGAGTACGAAAGTTCACCATCACATCAACTGAAACAACTAGCCACCCTGAAATCAGCAAATCCACTTTTCTTATTTATTGTATTAGGATACCAGAACAGCGCTGCCCCAATCTAATGCGCAAAAAACCTATTACCTTTCACAGCAGCATGTTCCCATCAGGAAATCACCTTACATCAATCGAGACCCTACTTGTTCACCCATTTTGATTTCATACTCCAGTGTCAAGAAAAATGAACAGCCTCCCCAGGGTTATCCATTTACCTAAACAGCATCTAGACTAAATGCCAAAAGTACCCCTTCGCAAGGATCGGATGTTAGTTCTCATTTGAAGTTATGAGCAGGGCTTCAGATCTTTGCCGAGCCTGCAACATTTTTTTTCTGAATTGGGTTATTGATGGAAGAGGTAAGTCGATGGGTGACTTCTGCACTTTAAAGTTTCAACGCTTTGAACATCCTACCCCTGATCAACATCAAACTCTTTAGCTACCAGAAACACATTCTTAGTTTCAAAGGACTGCAGTAGGTTCACTGAATCCCTTGTGTCACTTACCCAGAAAGTGATCAACTACTGGAAGTTGATACCCTCACACAAGCCATCAGTGCTAAACTTACAATGTCTGCAATTCAGCAAGAAAGGGACCTTGGCAAACAGACAACAAAATGGGTTAAAATGAAATAGAATGATAAATAAAGACTTATACTTAGTTTTGAGTAATACCTTTGTACTTACTGTCTGCTGTTCTACACCATTTGCTACTGTGACGGGTTGTGCTGTGAAATTTTGGTCAGGTTTGAAAGGCTGTGTCTGGTCTGGCTGTGGTTGTTGTGGCGGTGGCGCAGCCGCTGTGGGAGTCTGCTGATATTCCTCTAACCCTGTCTGTTGGAACTGTGGGTATGTGGGGGTCATCTGATTCTGCACCATGTGCTGCAAGAATGTAAAAAGATAACATGTGAGTCATGAGTTGATGGGATTAAGGACAGCAACTGAATTCATCACATATTCTATGAAGCACCAAGTGTGATGTGCCTCAAACCACTGAACTTCCACAAATCTGCACTCAGCACACAACTTCTCCTTCATCAGCTTCCATCTTGCTAAAAGACTGGTCAATTTTATGTTGGCATTCAAGCTCCATCCTAGATAAATTGTATGATAAACAACACCAGCTAAATGCCACTGTCCATGTTAAAAGATATCTGACTGACAGGGACCAGTGATAACATATATAATTCCAACACTCCCCTTCGTGGATAGAAAATGAAATTATGGGTAATTTACACAGAGATACAAGTCCCATTAAACATGACAGTCCCAAACTCTATTACCAGGAACTTAATGATGCTGCTGAAAAAGCAATGGACAAAGGGTGGTTATCATGTAATTTACAAATGCTCCATTAACAGCAACTGCGTAATGATACAGTCGGAGCACTTTCCTGCTCCTTAATTTCTAAAAAATAAATTGGGAAGCCTCTAGTCCAGCGCGCTTGGCTCAGCCTCAGCATGACTTTGTCGCACATTACCTCTGGAGCCAGACTACAGACCATGTGCAGATGACGTCATCACGGAAAAATCCACCATCTTGGCGGTCAAATTGACGTCGGCGACCCACGTGGTGCACTTTGTCGTCAACGCTTCAACCATGACGCGATCTACACGTGGCGCACTTTGTCGTGGACGGCAGCATGGTCAGAAGTGACGTCGTCATCATGAGCCACTGCACAAGGTCTATACAAACCAAGCACATCAGATTTGGCCATTAACATTACTCATCCCAAGACAGCTTTAAGCAGGAGGCTGTCAAATACTACCATACCCGAGTAAACGAAGACAACGTTTTTGGCCATGTGCAGTACCACAAAGGGATAAGAACCAAATTTGCATTACTCAGAGAATATAAGGCTGATGATAAGGCAGCCCCCAAAAGACAAGCACTGGAATGTATTGGCATACATAATCAATGGTTAGTTGAGTACATGTATGGAACTAAGAGATGAAGTTCAACCTCCTTCTGCCAACAAGAAGACATTTTGGTGGCATTTTCATCAATCAGCAGGGATTGGTGGCCGGAAAGGGATTAATTTCATGACTGAGAGACTGGCAGGCCAAATGTTTAGCCTCGCTGATTTTACAGAAAGAGGGCTAAAAATAGTGCCAATGGCACAGTGCCCGCTTGGTTAATTTGGAATTGTGGCGCCTGGATCTTGAGGTCATATGATTAGACGTACATCCTACGGTTCAAATTCAAGCATTCTAGCTCAAATCGTTTGTGTGAAATAGGCATTTTTCTTTTTTCACAAAATGCCCCCTAGTGGCCATAGTGGGAATCGCAGCATGCCCAAAATCGAACTTGGCCTAGATCTTGGGGCCATATATACACATATGCAATATGAAAAAGATCCGTCAAAAACTGAAGATGCCAGAGCGCAGACAAGGCAAAGCCTAAATATCGGCCAATTTTTCGTTATTTGACCTATTTTCCCATCAAAATTAGGTTAAATCAAAAACCCATTACATATATGATGTAACATGATTAGATGTACCTACGATTCCAATTTGAGCATTCTAGCTCAAATCGTTTGCGTAAAATAGCCATTTTTCTTTTTTCACAAAACGCCCCCTAGTGGCCATAATAGGAGTCGCAGCACGCCCAAAATCGAACTTGGCCTAGATCTTGGGGCCATATACACACATATGCAATATGAAAATGATCTGTCAAAAACTGAAGGCGCTAGAGTGCAGACAAGGCCAAATGTTACGCACCCACGCACGCACGACCACCACTAAGGCATCTATGCACAGCATAAGCCCTTTTGGCCTTCGGCCAAGCGGGCTAAAAACCAGTGTTCATCATGCTGGAATCTAAGTGTTCTGAATGTTAGACAGATACCATACAAATGCCCATCCTATAAATCGCCAAACATCAGGAAGAGGAAGCCCCTGATCGGAAGGTGTTTCGTCTGCTGATGCAGCAACAGTTAGGGTGTAACTTGAAATACTAACTTGTCAGTTGATATTCTAACAACAGGATTTCCTTTCAACAAGGAAGAAAACAATCCTACTGTAATTTCATAGCATTATGTTATGGAGTTGACATATCTGAGGCACTTAGGTAAACAGGAGGAGAACTCTCACAGCAGAAGTCATTTTCCCCCATGCAATCATCTGATCAGTTTTTAAGAAGAAAATCAAGCAGTATAAAACGGGTACAACATCCAATAACCTGTTTTTTGAGGGCTCTACCATTATGTCTGACTGGATATCTGTGGCAAGAGACAGCATATAAGGACAAGGACGATATGAACAAAAGACAAGTAGCAATTGGAAATCAATAGACTGACAGACCTGGAAAAGCTAGAGCAGCTTAGTTTTTCTGTTTCAGGATTAGTCTTGCCACATATGACATGCATGAACATCATCATATCGCTGCCATCCTGGTAAGCCTGCTGTATTGTGGGCTACTACATCAATGGAACCGGCTGGACGAGAGCGAAAAAACAGAGAACAAGTACAGACCTTTGGATCTACCGGCACTATCATCTCAGGATGCACATGTATAGTCCTCTCCATCTTGAATTCAGTGTAACAGATTTCTCCTGATAATATGAATGGTGTTATGCGGAGTTGTCAGCACTGTTAAGTGTTCCTAGAGGAAATGATGGTCTGACCTAGCTATGAACAATTATTATAACCTAATCTCTATACATTTTGTAATTTTCATGACAAGTCATCACCATCAGAGCAATTTCATACTAATTTCCCTGAAATTACACCCAGTAGAGAAACAATAATGCAGGCTCTGAATAATAACTGTTAATAAGGGTTCAGTACACTGGTATATTCATGTGTATAAAAGATTCATAAGTACATGTTGATAAAAAGTGAAGTGGTCAAGTCCCTTGGTACCAGCATCTGGTCACATTTATGCAGATGATGGACACTGTGTGAATGGTCCAATGGCTGTATAGTGTTCCAGAAAATGAGAAATAATTATGATGTAATTAATGATGCCCACATATACAGACGACTGACAACTCCAGCAGCATGCAGGCTGAACTTCAGAAACAACCGCTGACCAAACAATGTGCACCAATTATCTTGATTGTAGGGGGTAATTACGCACCCAGGACCTGCTATTCTTTCTGCCTTACAATTTATCATGTTTATGGCAGATACCCACTTCACTTTCATCATCATTCAGACACAGTATCAGTTTGGCTGACCTGTGATCAATCGGTCAATTGGGGACTGGCTCCCCAATTGTGGGAAAATTATCTCCCATCCTTGCAAACAAGGTCCCAGCACTTGTAGTTATCCTGTATTACAGGATTGAGTATTACAGGATTGAGCATCCTGTTTCATAAGCATGAGGTTGGTTTGTTATGCGAAAGTTATGATCAATTAGTTTCAAAAAATTAAACTTAGAATGGTAACTGACATTATAAACTTCAACTAACACAGGAAACTGGGTGTCAAGTTCTAACATCCTGATGGACCTACACATACCCCAGGCTGTTTATAAGTTCTTCTCTAAACATACAAATAGGCTGACCTGGTTACAATGCACATCCTTATGTCAAATGTTTGAACAGTCACGTAACAACACCTAGGCCTACATCTACAGCCTATACACCAACTGATACTGAGAAGGAATGGCCACAGCATCTCCCTCCAAGTAAATTTTGGCGAGTTGACCACTGATTCAGAGTCTGATGTGTTCGGATGGCATTTTCCTGATGGAGTAATGTCTGGAACATTGATGCCAATCATGTCAGATTAACAAACGACAATGAGATTCCCTTCCCATCCCTAAGCCCACAAAGAAACAGACACAGGCAGCTGATAGCCTTTCACCATATGGTTCATTGATTATCCATCAATATGGATGCTGGACAATGTGTCATACCGTCTTGTCACTGTACATCTTCATATACGTATTCATAGAATCATTCCCATTTCCTGAGCTCATCTTTATGACTGTACCAACATATTCATTGTTCCTTTATAACAGATTTATATGGCTGTTCAGCTAAACATAGGAAACTTAGCTGTAATGTGGATGGCTGGTTTGAGATTACCTCACCAAGAGTGACAAAGCTAGAGGTGATGGAAGAGCAAGCACCACTGGTTTCAACTGACTTTCATCTATGCCATTTTCTGTATACATGTACCTTGAAACCATGATATGATGTCAACACATCAGGAATTGACATCAGGAAGCTCAGAGCTCTCCATTTTCCTCATTGCAATTTACGACATAAATTACAATGCATGCCATCTAGCAGGCAACATGGTAACAAACACCAAACAGTGCAACTTATATCATCTTAAGTTGGCTAATTCATGAACTGTGATGAATCTTTCTCTTGTCTTTCATACAAATCAGTAAATTAACAAGCACCTGCTAGGCAAATAAAAAGTTCATAAACAATAGAGTTTTACTTCCCATTTAGAAAAGAAAAATGAAATTCAGAAACTCATATCTTAGATTAAGTGTTATTGATAACTAATCCTGATTCTCATATGTAATCAAAGATCTAGCTACATATCTAATGAGGCCATCAGAGGTTTTTATGCATCAAGTAACCAAGGCAACAATAAATAAATAATAAGCTAAGAAATCTCAAGTTCTCTTAGGAGGTGATTTGAGTGTGCAGGCTCAACAAGAAGCTAATCGGCCATACTTTTTTAATGATGGATGCTTCTAATCTAGGCGCCTCTCCTCGGGACTAGGCACCACATTGGAAGTGATATCAGAGAACAGAAAAAAGCACTTTCCATTCCATCCCAAATCCCAAGGTGAGATAAATCAGACTTTTTACTGTAGGTACTGGAAAATTAAGCTATTAAAACCATTCCTGCCACCAGGCAATAAGCTCGTTCAACAAGGTAATCAACTGAAAAACTTCTGAGGGAGAACCAACAACAAAATCATTTTTTATAGTAAACTGCATGGCGCATTTTGAAAAAACATCATGTAAGAAGTACATTTGCCAATTCTAATTTGGACAATGACAGCTGTCATAAATAATTTGGTCCCATATAAAGAGTAATATCCCTTTGCATATCTAAACAACAGCAGAGAGGATGATGGATGAGTTACATTTCATCATCAATAAATAACTATTGCATTGTTNATATTCAGCAATGCATACAAGCGTTGAAGAAGGCACGTGAAAGACAGCGCTCCCGGAGATAAGATACCGGTAAACAGTTGGTAGCATTTTTCTGTCAAAACACTGAAATTTACACACAAAATATATCACAATTACCATACCTTGAGCCAAAATCGATTCGGTATCAGAAGCATGATGACCGTCCCTCCTCAGTACCACCACTTTCCTTCAGAAAATCAAATGACAATGCCTTTTCTTGTTTTCCACATTTCATCCAGAGGTATCAGATTGAGGAGTAGTCTATTGATTGGATGAGGGGTGGCAGGTTGCTGCTGCAGATGACTAATCCAGCATCATTTCCTCGTGGATCGTCACAGGATCAATAAGAGAAGGACTTACAAGCCAGATAATGCTGGTGCTTTGCAGACTCACACACTCCTCAGGCCATTTGGATAAGGTTTCTGCCAAATGAGACCAAGGAGCATGACAGTGTGAGGTGCAAAATACTCCAACAAAGGTAAAGTGAGGGCTGCTGACTTACATTACAATAAATAGAGTGGTGTGACTTCAGACACTGAAAGACATTAAACCAGAACATCCTTCTGGATCAAACAAAGGATAAGTTTTACTTCTTGTAAATTAGAGCAAGTACCCATGGATTTTGCCTGTTATCATCTTAAAGAACTTCTGCACGATTGATCCCCCACATAGGCCTACGGCAACCAGGAGCAAATTAACATAATTTGCAACTCAGTCAGTTCACCTTCTTCAGACAGACAGTGTCATGAAGGCTGCTCTCAAGAACCGTTTACAAAGGAGAACAAACAACAAGCCAGCACATGATTACTGCAAGGTGGATGTGGCTGTAGCCGTATCGACAATGCCAAAGATTCATACATGTACCTCTGTGGAATCTGTTAATTTCTCAATTCTCTTCTCAAAGTGATTGGCCTAATTCATCATGATTTGAGATAGGAATTGAAAATTATTACTGCAGAGCAATTCATTAATTTCTCCCATCACCTCATGTCATGTACCACAAATATTCAAAATTTCAAAGCCAGGGATGGTTGGAGAAGATCATGATGCCTCTAGTAGATGACAGATAGAACCCCAACATCCAGTGCCATAAGACACCGCATTTACAAGAGGGAGAACCACATCAGTCACGTCAATGATTTAATTATTTCCATGGTAACCAACAGAAATTTCTCGCTGATCTAATATATCAGAATTATGGGAGTTACTTTTGAGCTGTTATCAAACAGAATGGTTCACAACCCTGAAATAGATCTTCCGAAGCCAATACATAGTCCAGTAAAACATGATTAGCTGAATCCATCAAGAGACAAGTGACAAGGGCACGGAGGGCCATGCATTTCATGATGACAATAATTGGTCAACCATATCCACTGAAAGACAGGCCAAATGGATGGAAGGAAATACGCCATGATGTTCAATTTGTGACACATATTTTCATGGATAAGACTATGTTTTTTCATTTGTGTCCTGACTTTTCTCTAGTATGAGAGTGAAATTCAGTGAAGGTCAGTGTGGAAGGTACCACCAACCCTTTCATCAAGGGTGTTGTGGCCAATAGCATCAAGGACATACACTTTGTGGAACTGCAAGAGGGCAATCAATGTGTATTCTGAAGCAAAAGACTGCAAAGTACAATCTCCAATACAAATCAGAACTTCCTCATCGGTTCCCTGACATGAAATTGGATAATCTGAGTTCCTAAGAATAACTGGATAACATGATCTTATTTGAGTTATACCCATAGAATAGCCCATCATGAATATAGATTTCCTGTCACTCATGTGTCTACCATTGTGGGGACACCATACACGCACAACAAAAATGAGAACACCATTTTTGTTGCAGCCCTAATTACTGGGAGGGTTGCATTGAATACTAGTGTCATAGGAGTCATTTACACAGTATGCTCTTCCTATTTTTCGTAGAGTCAAATACATTCTGAAAGAGTGATACTAATTAACTGCTGATTCAAACTTGCTCAGAAATTCCCACCACACCGTAGATCCATGGTTACCATGGAAACAGGAAAATTTGCCGATGTAAACTGTATATTGCCAGAGAGTAGGACGACAGACCATCATTTGGAGGGATGAAATAGAGGCTGTGAAATCCCCAGCGTGTAGTCCATAATGTTAAATGAGATAGGTTCCAGGCAATAATCATGAACTACACTGGTTAGCGATGCTGTGCAAGCACAATGGATTGCGTCCTGTTTACACCAGACAGTGCAGCAGACAGATAGGGCAATTCAGTCCAATTTGGTTGAGGAGTCATCCATTACACCCATTCTTTTGAAGAAACTTGGAAACAAATGCTAAACAACACATAAAATCACCTTTTAACATCATAAACTGCATCCAGTTTAGAGCCTGACTTTTGATGGCGAAACCCAGCATCTCCATCAGGAATGATATATGCAAACTACCTCTGAGGAACCTCACTTTCACAGTTAAGAAGACCAAAATCCCCCTTTCTACCCAACCTAATTGACATATGACAGAAGGATATCTAAAGCATTAATGAAATAAGCGCCACCCGCCGAAATAACAGATTCAGTGGGGAAGCCACATCAGACTTTAAAATTCCAAGTGCTGCCACCTGGGCCACTTGAACTGAACAACATATGAAAGCCTCAGTCGCAGTATAATGATTCGGCTGGCAATAACCTTCAGAACATGTGTGCAATTCTGTGGTTTCTCAACTGTATAAGCAGTTGATTCACGCCTGAAACAGGTTTATGAGCAACATTGTTTCATCATCTGAGATAACTGGAGCTGCTGAAGGTATCCCAATGGATGAACTAGTAAGCTGAGTTCAATGCAAACCAAAATGCTAACATGTAAAGTAGCTATTGGAGATCGTATTTGACCATCCCTGTTGGAGTACAGTCTGAATCACATGACAATCTTGGAAAACATGGAGGGGGCATTTCTTTCCCAGGCAGGACAGACGTTCAGCCTACACAGCATGAACAGAGAAACTCAACGCAGCGGGCGGGCCAATGATTTTGATTCTTTGCTGATCAACACAGTAAGAAACTTCTGATTAGCCAATCAGTTACCTGGTAGAACATCATACCTGCCTTATACACAGAGAAGACACTGTTCTGCTGTAGGCACCATGACTTGGGTACGTGGCGATATGATAGCTAATACAAGATGCACCTTCCTGGTGGAAATACAATGAACTCATTAGATTCATGTAAAGACTCCAAGACTGGTGGAAACCCGGCAGATTGAACAATCCCCCCTCATTCTCTTCATCACAAACCCAATCCACTTGGTATGGATTCACTTTATACATTGTTTAGCCAAGCATGGGGCTGTGCTCATCTCATGTATTCAACTTGCACAGCAATTTTCACCTGGTCTACAGATCCATGTTACAAAGGCAGGCACAAGAACCAAGAACCACAAGCATTTACCTGGGTTGGTGAGGATACATTTCACAGGTAGAGGCCATTAGAACTGGCAGCTGTGAATGGTTTCTATTGAAATGAACCACCCAATATACAATAATGTTACCCCTTGGAAAATTCCCATATATTTCTCACATCTGCTTCCACTATGAATTTTGTACCTTTTCATGTATCTTTATCTAAGAAATCAATTTCGAAATTCAAGGCTATCATCATCCATCACACACCAACAGTGATGCAAGAAATCAACCTCTAAATATAAAGCAGAGGTCAGGACCGAGAATCAGCTGAGTATTTCTGTTATTTTGAATAGAAAATACATATTGAAGAGAATATACTTTTCAACCACAGTAAGCTACCTCAACACTCCTTCAATTGAAAATAAAATTTAACTGGTCCTGTCCAATCAGGGCTCATGGACTCACGAAGAATGAAAAAGAACGAATTGTACACATGGTACATGCATGCAGTCCTGTGAGCCTGGAGCCAGCTTAAATTATCCCCACAGCCAAAACTAAGGTTAACCCTTTAGGCCTCAGTGAAAAAAAATGTATGGTCAGATCCCCTCATAACGGCCTACACCGGCTTGCCAAATTCAGCTAGTTCACAACCCGTTGTTAAGATGGCGCTTGCATCGGCCGGGAGGATCCATCGTCATTGAGATGTAAGTTTCTTGAAGTTCCGAAAAGTATTTAAGAAGCCAGATCCAATTTTTGTGAAATTTCTCAGAGGTCTCTAAAGGGATTTCTAGGGGGCCGGTGACGGCCATTATGAGGCCTAAAGGGTTAAGGTAAAGCCCACGGTAGTGGGGACGATAGCCGACTTTTTCAATAGTGGCTAAAACTATTGAAATGAAACTGACACCAATGCCCCTGGCTACAAGGACTGAGATGCATCAATGATCAGCAGAACAGCAACATTCTTACTGAGGTCGTTTCACTCTATTTGGAGCAGTCACTCCACCTAATAAAGTCAATTTCACACGAAATAAGTCACTCCAAAATAATGAGTCCCAGCAGAGGGAATCTTCACTCTGAATGAACGTTCTATTAAAACAAGAAAAGTAGCCTAAATGATGTAGCAATTAAAGTCGGAATACCATACCTTCAACATAGTGAAATCCTGTTTTATCAAGTGAGTGGAAATGTTGAACTCGGGGCAGCTAACTATTGCAACTACAAAGGAATGAACTGAGAGAGTCTATCCATGAACTAGACACATGAATGTATGATTCAGACTAAATGTTATAGATGATTGTGATACAGATATGGAAATAGTACCCCATTATCTGACTGTTTAGCATGTGTCTAAACATCACTGCCAAAGCCTGAACTATTTTGGGAACCTTCTGATAAGCTGAGCAGTGTAGAATGGTTTCATATGAAAACATAAATCACTCTGCTATCAGCAAAAAGATAGTTTACCGAGATATTATAGCCGAAGCCTGCAACTTTTCTGTTTTTATCAAATTTTTGAGGATTCTGACGTCAGTTAGCAATATATGAGCCTATGGAATATCAGCAGACTCCTGCATGTTACCCTTCTTATCACCTAGCTTGGATGCACTTGATGTCTATCCAGTCTCATCTTTAAACTTGTGACCTATCATTAACAAGACAAACCACATCATGGCCTACGTTAATAGCAACAAACTTATTAATGCTATTCATCAAATTTCATCAGTCGGGACATCAATAATTATCGTTTCAAGGGGTCTATCCTCTGGTGAACAGGACCAGTTATTCTAGTTCAGTGGGGGTAGCCTATTGCAAGACTGAGTGTGCCTGTAGCCAAGAATTTCAGGAGACAAGCAAACCCTAATTATGTTCCATTAGCAAATAACCCTTCATGCATTTGGCTTACAATTGTTAAGAGAATTCTTTGCCAATTAGTATAATTTCAGCATAGGTCAAGATTCAATGCATATGACCTATTTTCAACAGAGAATGAAAAGACAATGTAGTCCATTCTCATAGGAGAAAACTGCTGCAGTCGCAATGAAAAACAACCCTTTGACACAGAATAACAAAAAGAGAACCAAGGCACTACACCATCCTCCGTCTGAAGGCAAGACTACTGAACTTTGCCACAAGATGAATATTCGAGCAACTCTCTAAGAAACCTGGTGATTCTCACAAAGCTTGGGGCAATGCAAGTCATAATAGCCATTCCTTTATGTATCCCAAGAGGAAGTGTAATTTGCCAATGTCTTCTAGTTTACGAATCAATACCTTCCAGAATACATGATGAACCTACAGCATGCATTGTGGCTCTTCTCTTGGGCTGGTACAGCTGTCTTGGCGATCTATGAAAACCAGCCAGTGAAGTACTCCTCAAACAAATGAAACTGTGCAATAAATGGATCAGCAGAGGAGACCTAAGATGGCGTGGTGATTAACCATGGACCATCACAGCCTCATTGCTATTCACCACATTTCTGATGTACATATCTTGAGAAGAATGAGAGGTGGTTTAGCCATGGTCGTCTAAAAGCCTCTTGTCAGCTCACACAGGAACATAACTGGACTCATCTTGAATGACTCAGATGTGCAGACTCACCTCAAGTATGATGTAATTGGAGCCACAGGGAATCAAGTTCACTGCACCACTGAATACACCCTACCATATTCTTTTCAACGAAGCATTTTTATCACCAGAATACTACGGTTATGTTACATAGAGAGTGCTGGTTCCTGCATCATTGACCCGTAACACTCAAAATGACCAAGCTGTATCCTGCATGTCCTGGATGACTAATTTATATCTTGGATGCATTACACATCAGTCATCCCACAACCATCAGAAAAGGAGGGATATAGGGGAATATTTAGACATGGAAAACAATAGTTCAGAACCAATGGTAACCTTGGAACTCAAAAATTGCTGTCATTCCATCAATACCACTACCACATTCTCAATTCAGTAGTCAAATGCAGATGAGTTGCACTGATGGTCATACAGGTAAGACCAGAACCATGTACAGTCTCATTATACCAATCACCTATTGAGACAGTATCTCACATCAGTGCATACAGCCTACTTGAAAAGGCACATGCCAGAGATAATCACTTCTATTGTGATCAGCCTAGCATGAACCAAATGACTGGGTGGGTGCCTGGCACGCGAGTGTCACACCCCAATGCCGATGAATAACTTTAGAGTCTGGGGAATGCAGCGAATTATGAGTGATGATCACTATTGTTGCACAGGTTAACCAATGCAGCAATTTATCATTCATTTGTGGCAATGCTAGTATAAGTTTCTGCATCGTGGGGAAGAACTCCATGTAGGCCCTAAAACATTCCTTTTTTCTTTCCTAGTTGGCAGGGAGTTATTATAAGCTTGAACAGAATTAGACCTACATCATGATATATTTTTCATTCAACCTTTCATTTTAAGGCAATTACTTGGCTTTTGACTGGCTATAGGCATAACTGGGATAGATGAGAGACTACTTTCACAACAAAGCTGCACTGGAACGTATTGCTTGCCGTGGTGATACAGTTTACAGGAGATGCACACTGCATGACAGGAAAATATCAGATGCTGATCTTCAACTGATAGGCAAAACCAAAATAAAAAACATACAAGAACAACAAGCAGATCTGACTCTGAGATTCTGTACAGAAAAATCTACATGACAAATCTGCAATACACAGTTAACATCCAGAACATCCCGATTGGGTAATGTTTGAATACATTCAGCTGGACACCGGCCAGCGTAATTCTGTGTAGTGTAACCTAGACTACCGTACCAATGTACAGTTGTGGCAATGTAGCTGCATTCAATATGCAACAGTACACTATAACAGGATACAACATATCTGATGGTCATATCCTATCCTGGGATGCTCTAGATAAACAAAACCAAATGACATAGCCTACTATTACAGAAAAGAATACATGCAATTTGTGAAAATTAGGCAATTACCATCGGATGTTGGTGCGGAATGTGCCCATTGAGGGGCGTTGGAGGGAGAAGGTGGACCATCATCTTTCTGTTCCTCCTTGAGTCTTCTTCATGAACGAGTCCGCAGCAGAAATCAACTCATCTAGTCGAATGCCAGAGCCGTTTATGACAAATCATGTGAATTAAACTAATAGGCGACTGGCCATACATTTACATGACAATGAGAATGCTGTAGCATGCGTTCAACTAATACCAGCAGTGCCACTATCGGACATGTGTGTAGTTTGAAACTGAATGATGCTGTGTGGTTAGTTAATTCAATGCAAAAGGAAACTATTGGGTCGGATCAAAACCCATGTAATTAGTACAATAAAGCCAGCCACAACAGCTGTTTGCTTTTATTGGGTCATAGGGGATACATTGCTTTTCATTTTTTCAAGAGAATACTAGATTGGATTGAGGCAAAGCAAACAGACTTGTACATGTATTTCAGAATCGTTCCACTTACAATTAAGTACACCATTACTCATTTATCCACTTTTCATTCTTTTTCTAATCTTGATTCCTTGGTAGTCTTTTTGTAATTGATAACATAGGCCTGCTGCACAACTATAGCAAATTGCCAGACTCATGATTGCAAATAAATGAGATGAAAACCTAAAATAGCCTCTATACCAAGCTCAGGAAGAAACTTGGCAGGAGGTTTTAGCATTGGTATAGCAAACAATATTGATTAACACCCAGCAACAAAGTATAAGTATTAGAGTCAGACTGCATATCCCAACTTCTTAGGAAGGGCTAATCTGCACACAGTATATTACATAAGATCCCAATCCCTGTAGGAAGGATGGAGCCGAACTGTAATGTTGTACATTTCCTGATTTTCATGCTCGAACGGAAAGTCTACAGTTAGAGCAATTTTTATGGATAAATTCATACAGTAGCACTCTATTAATGATAACAGAATGAAGGACACACAAAACTCACAGCAATAACAGAAGGCATTCTGAGTAGGCTGCCAAGCCGCTGTGCTCGGCCTACTGTATACGGTACATCTTCTGTGCTTCTGTATACAGATAGCCTACAGTTGTGAGATGCATGTGATGATGTGTTAATTGAGGAACCATGATTTCAAGAACTAGGCCAAGAAATCGGGCAAAGTTTTCTACTTTTGAACTAATCTTTAGAGAAAACTTACCAATCCCTTAGTGAGAGGAGCTGGCCACATGGCTGCAGGCTTGAGGTACTGCATCAAATTGGTATAGTTCTCCAGGATTGCAGTTAAATGTGAACAGAAAACTTTCAAGAAAGTTATCTTCAAGATGGCGGAATGAGCGGATGCAGGCTTGTGTGTAACCTGAGATAAGTAACTCCAGCAAGTCAGGAGGTCAGAGGTTGAACTGAGAAACCTGAGCTCTGGTTTGCTATCTCTCCTGTCAGTATGGTGCCTATCACCCTCTATGGAGAATGTACCTTGCCTTACAAGAGATTGGGCCAGCCCTAATCTGGGCTTATGCTACTGGTTATGCAAATTACTTTGTTTTTGGAGAAGTGATGGAACCAGATGTTTTCACTTAGCTGACTGAGTGTGTATATCAGAAACAAAGGAGGTAGTGTGTACTACCCTGATATGCTTCAGCAGCAGAATAAGGCACCATTCATGAATTTGAATACACATCACCAACTATTTACATCTTGGAGTGGGAGCTGATAAGTCGATGCTTTTGTGTCACTGTCTCATACAGAACCCTGCAAGGTATCTTTCACACCCACATCATCCCAACGGCTCAGACCAACCTTGAATGACAGTACAAAAACAATACAACTACGATAAATTACAATCATACAGTTTATTTTTCTTTTCAAAATATACAAGAGTATTAAAAGAAGATATATAAACTGGAGCAGCTCAGCTACAAGGGCCAGCCCTGTCCCTGCAGTATTCAAACAGTCACATTTTCTCAGCTTTCACGTGACATTGCATCTCTTACAAGATCCATCACTTCTCCTTTTATGGATCCATGCAACTGACAATATCTTGTATGAAGACATATTTTTGGAAACATCCTGTAGTACCGTGGAACCTCTCAATTAAGGACACCTGTGACACTGAAAAATGCTGTACTTAATTGAGAGGTGTCCTGATTACAGAGGTCAAAATGAGTAGAAACAGTCAATGTGGGACTGAACTTTGGTGTCCTTAATAGAGAGGTGTCCTCCTGGCAGAGTGTCCGCAAAGGGAGGTTCCACTGCATTGCATTACAGAGTGCAGACAGCAAAAGGTTTCCTTCAGCCAGGTTTAGGCACTGAAGAGATTTCCTTGGGCCAGGTTTAGGCACTGAAGAAATTCCAAGGTAGTAGGTCTGTATTGATTGGCCTACACATGCACTTAGGCCAGTCTTCCAGCCAAGACCCAGGGCTATAGAAAGAGGATGGAACTGGGAATCCTTTATTATTCTTACCCATCTTTAAATTAGTAACACATGCTTGAGTATAGATGGATTACTTTCTTGCACCATCATAAATTCCATTCGCAGGAGATGAAGCAATCAGCGAACTGTAGGCCTGATGCTGCATCACACCCTGCCTGAACCATGATAGTATCATGATACAGTGTATCCACTTGTACATGGAGGCAATGCTGGTACTGCCATCTATCATTAGCACAGTCAAACTGCATTGCAGTCGGCTTGCTGGCATGTCTGGGTGATCCGCAACGGATTGCAAGCATCCCTCCCAACTCCTGAACAATAGGCCTATGAGGGATTTGACTCTTTATTTTGGGGCAGAAGAGTTCTTAGAGCAAAGGGATCACCAAACAACTTCATTAATTCATTATTCCTGTGATTGCATAACTGATCAATCACCGCATGACTGACCAGCTGACTGCTTACCGTGATTGATTCACTGATGGTGTCCCACTCCATCTCTTCTGCTGATGGATAAACATGTTGTCTTCTCTCAAAAACTGGATACATTTTGTCATTCTTTTCCCATACCATTCATTTCAAATGCTTCCATCACACAAGCCTCCTACTTCACAAATTAGGAGCTTTAGACACTGACAAAATGCATCTTCATCACTGACAGTGACACACATTTCATGATTTGACAGACTGAAACACTGTCTTCTTCATGTGATGAGTTGCTATTTTTAGACTGGAAGCAGACGATGCATTGGTGGAAGTAAAATGTGGACTTGGACAAATGAGTGGCATGCTGAAAAAGCACACAAGGGTGTTGGCCTGGTCTTTTCAGCTCGGTGGAGAGAAAGTGAAATAGAGCTCTGCTGATGGCAGTGGGGACTAAAATTGTGACCAGGGCCAAATTATGAAGAGACAACTGGGTTTATACCAGTACCATACTTTTTTTCTTCTGGAGGTGAAATCGAAGGATCATTGTACACTGAATTTTGGCCTCTATGGACAGCTGCATACAGTCAACAAAACGAAACTATTTTTACTTTTTACAAGATAGCATCAATTAATGTGATATTAAATTGAGTGCTTGCTTTTGCCAAATCTTATATTATGAGATTTGACAAAAGCAAGCACTCAATTTGATAGGCCTACATGTAGATGCTGGAAAAGACACATTCTAAAGCAAGAAGTGGAAAAACAAAGTTACCTTCAAAAGAGTTGTTGGGGATATGTTGTTCAGTCTCGGTGGCACAACAGCAGTAATTTTCATCCCCACTTCAGGCATCCTGAGTGTTGTCCCTTGTATCACTGTAGGATTTATTACTTACTACATATATGATCACATAAAATTTCCTTAAGAAGAGTATCAGATGTTTTAGGCACAAAAGAATAGTTTTTGAATGATGCTCTATACTGTGTGTATTCCTCCTGGTATCCTAAATTACTAGCCAACATGAAATGGGAAAATGTGAATCGCACAAATGGGTATCTAAACAATCCTATTAACACAAGAATTGAACATGTACATCCTCGACTTTAATAGATCCTAAGTATGCAAAGTGGAGTCCTACCGAGTGTTTACACCAGGACCTTGTCTGCCAGTGTCACGATGACAATGTTACAAACACACCACACCACTGTGAGTCAGAGAACAAAGCCCAGAACATCCACTATCCACCAGCCTGTATGCACTACCGCCTCCAGGTCCAGGTCCGCCAACACATGGCAGTTCTTTAAATGCTCTATTCAAAACTACTCATGCAGGAGACAATAGCAAGTATTAGACAATAATCTTCAGATTTCTGTGCTGCACAGTCAGATTCCAGTCATGACAAAGAGATCAATGCTGCGATCAACTCCAAGGAATTGGATAACAAATTATATACTAGGCATTTTTGATAAAGGTGCAGTTTGAAATAGTGAAACACCACAAAATATCTTATAGATAAAGTGATGTATGAAAGGACAGCTGTAATTATTCAATTATCCTATCTTCAGAGACAATGATGGTAAGGACAAAGCCTGCTCAGTCTGGACACATTTCTCCTTTTGACAAGGCACACTTCAAGATTGGATTGTGGGTATTGGGCATTCTCTCTGAATGTTTACTTACGTGTTAAAGAACACAACACAAAATAAATATGCTTAAACTAAGTATACACCACTTCACAAATGCTATGAATGGTACAAGTATATTTTCATATTGTCCCTAAGGGCTATTGTGTTTTTCCATTGATAAATTATTTATGCTACAAATACCTATCAATAATCATCAGGTTAGACCGGCAGCTGAGATTTTATTTTGGATGATTCTATTGAACCTGATTTATCAGAGAACCATTGGGGATGGTTTTTTCTATTCTTGGTAAGAGTCAACTTCTTCTCTTACTTGGTAACACAGGGGCTACACCAACGTTTATTACAAGCTGCCTGTAGTAACCATCAACCAGGACTCTTCCCCAATATTGACTTCCTGCTGTCCTCAGTTGGCATACATCTGTCAAGAAAAATGTGTGAAACATATTGACCTCTGTCAATAGAACTTGATCAACCAACCTGTCGAATTGGGCATGGTGTTATTCACACTCCGCATTGACCAAACACGCACAGCCTTGGTAGAAACGGTCTGTAAAAACATTTTGAACTATTGGCTGGCAATCCATCATCGGCCATGTCTTCCTCGAACAAATTTGTCTTATCATTCAATTTTATATTAAAAATCTAAATGGTATGCCATCAATCAAGATCTAAAACATGGACATTCTACTCTTGGAAGGACGACTATTTCAAGTGCAGGATTCGAAAATGATTTGTCAAACCTGAAACTCAGCCATAATCATAGCGAGAAACAAATTACCATTTGAACTTTGAAATTATAACTAAGTCCTGATTTTAAGGAGGCAAATTATGACTGATGTCCTCAATGGGACATTCCAGCTACGGAAAAGATCTCAATTCTAAGTAAAACGAATAACATAATGATTGCCAGGTATCAGAATTTTCTAAGGAGGCACTAAAGTTCACAGATAGTCATTTGCTGTCCATACTAAAGGGCTCAATCTGGAGTTGGAGTAAGACATTGAGAAGTGGCAGTCAACTTCAAGGATGTCTTCCAGATTCCAATGATTTCTGGCAGGGGGACATACATGTACTTCTTGTCAAGTCACTCGTTACCAGCAGATGCTACTTGTGTGCCCTAGCTGTATCTGACTGATTTTTAGTCAAAGCAAAAAATTAACCACGACAAATCCAAGGTATTTCCACGTGCAAGATGATTACAAAATGGCACTATCAAACCATCATGCTGATTTATTTGCTCTGATGCATATTCATATTCAGTGATACATTCCAGCAAATGAAGTCTCTGAGACTTTTTTTTGGTATGAAAGCTTTAGGATGGGGAGATCATGATGGCTTTTCATAGTTACTTGTGTGATCAAGTAAAGTCACATCTCACATTACCGTGTCAGATCTACATGTGGAAATGCCAAAGGATCACCAACAGAAATGCCAATATCACACAACCAATTTCCAATCTCGGAGGGAAAAGTATGTGGCACATATCTTACTGGTGTAAGATTACCAGACAATCTGCAGGAATTAGTCTTGTGAGTTCTTTTCACCACCAACATCCAACAACAAAATTCAGGCAGGATTACATTAGGTACACCCCTAGGCCTGCATAAAAGCTGCTTTGGAGGACTTTGACAATGAGCAGCAAACTATAAATCTCAAATGTTCATTTTCCAGACAGTTCTTTATCAAAGGTCTTTCTCATCAAGGTCTGTAAAGAACTAGAGAATGGAGAGAACGGAGGATAGGCCGATAATGGTGCTTGCAGTGAGATCCAAGACTGCACAAGGAGAAATGCAAAGGAATCAAATGGACAACAGTGATAATCCTTCCATCAGGGGAGAACAGGTGTCAGTTTCAGCTGAGGAGCTAAGCCCAAGAAAAAGAACTGCTGCTTTTATGTGGACAACTGTCAACTGCACTTTTAGATAAGGTCTTTTCAAAGGCTGACTATGCACAAGAATAACTTGCAAGCATGGAAGAGACAACGGCTGGTACTCGTGAAACACTCAAACGAAGTTGATAGCTGTGTGAGAGTAGTTATCTATCACTGACACTTCAGGTGATTGTTTAACACAGAGATTATATTGTAACTGAAAATCGATTTGGATTAGGACCATCTTTCACATAATGTGATCCCATTCAACACAAAGCAAAAAGATCATCAAGTTCAGGGCGCGATCTACAAGTAAAACCCTTTACAAACCATAGGAAATCAATTGAAGGTGTGATGGATGAGCCATGTTTGCTATGACAAACTGGACAGCTAGACAAACACTGAGGCTGCGTAAATTGACAGAGATATTGACATAGAAAGATTTAATCCCCTGGCTTGAAAATAAAACTGCTTTGAGTGTGCGTATGATATTGGGAATAAGAAAGATACCAGATTACTTAGATTGAGTTTCATCAACATTTGCCTTTCTGATGGCAAAAAGAGTTTGTCACATTGAGAGATTGCAGCTAGACAAACAAAAGATGAGGACAGAAAAGATTTCCTTTGAATTGCATGGTTCAGAAAAGAGTTGATGGGCTAAATTGAAAGATTTATGACAGATAGAACTGCAGAAATCCTGACACATGCCATTGCCGAAGTATTGAATTTGTCTGTTTTCTGACAAGTCAGTTACTGTTGATTTGCTAACTTGCAAATCAAGTAACTTTTCACAGGGAATGCATTGAACTTTTTACCTATGACAATCTCTTGAACCCAATTCCACTGGCAATACAGGCATGCAGGTAATTATCCTTCCAGTCAGGGGCAAAATTAAAGGGCATCTTCATGACATGCAGTTTTGGTATAAAGTGGAGATATTTTTGGTTTAGAAATGCGGCATATGCCACTCCACCTAAAATTGGTTATGAGGGAATTCTAAATGTGACAAACTAGGACCTACCGCAGGGTCAACTGAGCACATACATTGATCTCAAGATATATGCAAACAAACTGGGACGTATCACTTCTTGATGACTGATGTAACATGAGCAAGAAGAAAAAAGTTCTGTATGACGGACAGTGTCAATACTCAAATCAAGCCCCTGACAAATCTTGTTGACTCAAGACAATGTTATTGCCTTTTCCTTATGATGAGAGACAAGCTTCCCCAGAGAAAGCAATTTGGTACTATTTGTTTGGCTGGTTACAGCACACAATGATGAATGTCCATTAGAGAATGGTAAGCAAGAGAGTGGAATGGTGTTATAAAGAATAGTGGACAAGAAAGGGAGAAGATTGATGTCATGTTGATTCCCTGGTGGTCTACACAAGCGTCTTGTCTGAGACAGGAAGAGAATCGAAAAGAGCAGTGACATTAGAATGGAGGCCACTCTTGACAAATACTGCAGAAGCTATTGATGAATAGCAAAGTCAGCCACATCCTTCCTCCTCACCAAGGCTACATTTACTCCAAAGTGTACATCCAGCAAGTGGATTCTCAGCCTGGTTCTCAGTGAGATGTGTGCTGTGACTTCACACAGAGAAAGCGTTCTAAAGCTGCGTTTACCAGACATCCGGAATGCGGTATAGGGACGCGGAATCCCCGGCGGAAGCAATATGTTGTATGCGAAAATGCATTGCATTTTCCACTTCTGCGTTCCGCAATCCGCATTCCGCGTGTCAGCTCTAAATTCTAAATCTCTAAGTTCTAAATCTCTCATGGATGACTGAGAAGAAGTGTAACAGCATGACCATAATTCTTGCAGCAGGGTTAGACTGGACTATATTTCTTGTGATGTGTAATGACGCCAATCATGCCAAGACCAAATCTGGGAGAAAATCGGAGTAATAAATGAGTCACTCAAACTCAAAGCAGAATCAACTGGACACGAAAAGCAGGATGGGGCAAATAATCAATGGATAAATTGCAGGTTGTGTTGACCATGGTCAGTCAGTGTCAGGGGAAATCAGCCAAACTACTGATCAAATATTAAATAGAGAGCAATATCATAGACACAGGGTGTGTTGGTATGCGTTGGAATACTTGCTTAGTATTGGAAGCACATGTCAACATCTGTTGTCGCTGCACAGCAAGGTATGGCATTGTTATGTTGTAGCCTACACAGGGCTAATGACCAAACATGTACCAGCTAGGACAAATTTTGTTGCTCATAGACAATGAGGACGGATGGCAGATGGAAAATATTCCAGGCAGTATCAAGATGATTTGATCTGCAAATCAGTTTTGCTATGACATGTCCTTGCTGTGATAACGAATTATTTTATATTGTAGCCTGCTCAGTGTTCACCTCCAATAAAGATGTCACATCAAATTTCACAGCAAACAATTCTTACTGAATTTCTTGTGCACATCGATGAGCACCTTGCAGAATCTCCAACATCAGGAACGAGGAATATCATTCATTCAGACATTATCTTCACAGAAAATCACCCATAAATGATGGAACGGTTTTATTAGAGAATGAGATGCAATTTCAGATAATCTATCATTCTCTTATTCCCAAAGACCAAATATATCAAGGATTTTTCTATAAAATTTTCATGACCACAGTAGAGATGATATAATTTTATAAACATTTTCCATAAGCTGATCATCAAAACAGTTGCTCACAACACCCCTCCTAGGCAGTAAACTTTTAATGGATGCCATAATGGATTCTTAAATTAGAAGAGGCATATCCAGCACCCAGCGGAATTGGCTAATGGTGAACAAGCCACACATGCCAAGAGTTCCACACGGTTTTTACAGAGTCATCAACTTGGCGAACAGAGCTGTGGCTTAGTATTTGTTTGTGGGCAATTTATTAGCTAGCTGACACTTGGAAACCAACACTGGAACATGACAAATGTTCGTACATGCAGACACAAGCTAATCAACTGATTCCAAAAGTGTCCATCTTCCCTCTTAGATGAGCGGGCAGACTTACCTGTCTCATTTCTGACATGTTCCAAGTCTTGCAACAGCACTCTGTACATGTAGTTCAGGGTAACCAAACCAGGTTGTATCAGAAGTGACTCGATTAAAATTTCTTCTCCAAATCTTAAATGCATCTTCACAAAGGAGCAATATACAATAATCTTAAAAGCAGCAAAAATCTCATCAAACAAGAAAGTAATGATCACGAATTTCTTTCAGTCTATCAACTTTATCAAGGAGCCCCAAGGCAATGAGGGGGCTATGTCAAACCCAATTGAGTCATGATTTGACACAACCATCACTTCAGATAATTGCTTTATGCAAAGTCCAGAGTAACAAGTTGACAATGTCTTGATCTGATTCTGATGAACAGGGAGTGTGGTAAAGGTTACTGGCTATGAATATCTGATAGCATTTTGGCTTGTTTCTATAGGCAAATTCCTTTTTCGCAATTATAGATAATGAAAATTGCTGTCAATGATAAGGATTTATCTCACAAAAAGTTATGCATCTTCACCAAAACACCATGTTAAGTCTTTTCAATGGTGCTTGGCATCATCTGTATACGTGTTTGAAATGCTAGCAATGACTGCAGCGATCTCCCCTATTCATGATCACTTTTTCGGCACAAACCAAAAGTGTGCATTCAATACCAAGGTCCAGTTGTTCCTTTCTTGCTTTGACAAGATGCCCTTGACTTCTTACTGCTTTTTGATGTCATACCCACCAGTAAGTTGCTGGCAGGTACCTTCGACTGAATGATAATCTGACCTAATCATAATTGACCTACTTCAGCCATGATGTCAATAGCAAAAAGGCCAATCCTACAAATTTCCAATGAGGTTCTGATGTCAGTAGCTTAGCACATGGATTCTAGTCAGATAGCAATGCATCAGATATCCATTCTAGTCACATCATTCAAGGTAATACCAATTACCTCAGTTTCCTTATAAACCCGAATCCCGGAGCGTACCCTGTATTTCAATACGGCTATGAATAAATATGAGGGTAAACAATGATACTGTCAGGGAGGACAGTTGCGTGGGGACTGGCGACTAATGCTGTTCTTTGCTGATTGCTTTTTCCTTCAGCCTGACACTTTCGTCTTCCAACAATGTTATATGGACCTCCATACATTACAATCTGGAGTGATAAAGTAGTACCAGGAGAGACTGATGAGTGGGTTAAAGCTGTTCAAACCGAATTCCATTCCAAGTTAAGGTATTCATCCAGAATATAGATATTATAATCCAATTTCTGTGACACCAGAGACACAAATGCGAAACAAACCCATAGATCTTATTCATCATTTATCAACAATTTATTCGTAATTCAATTTGATCGCTGTACATTAGTTTCCTGCTGATGGACGAACATTGCACCTCGGCCATCCACAAAATTTGATTTGGAGTCAAGACTGGCCATCAAAGGGATGGACTAATGGATGGCACAATTAGACAATGTCATTTAATTCGATAAGATTATTCCCTCGGAGCAGATAGCAGAGGATGTTTTTGAGGTTAACCAATTATGTTCCTCCATTAAATGGGGTGGCAGGGTGATAACACAGTAAATAAACCTGCAAAAGTAAAGAACACATCTCAGAGTGTCAAAAACAAGGCATGGCTTTCATCACGGACAAACTATCTGGAGGTTCTAATCCTATCGTCACCTCATAATTGTGGGTAAATCCCTCTGCCGCGATAGCTTCCTTACCAGTAAAAGGCATCGATATTGGCTCGTCCATGGCAGTGATATCGGCTGTGTGTTCCTCAGGGATTGGAGAGAATCCAGTGAAAGAACTGTGGGCTATAACTATATGTAATGTGACTTGATGGGTTTCTTGCGTGTACCACAATTGACTTTGCAAGAAAGTCGAGACTTTTCCCCAGTCATAAGTCCAGACAGAGGTGAGAAGAGTCACTTACTTTGGGATGAGAAGGCAGGCGATGTTGTGAATGCTGTGACCACAATAGTTAGCACACCACGAAATGTACGCACATGAAGATTTTTTAGCTACATTGAAATATTTTGCTGATATACCAAGGAAGACCATGATATGGATCCCAAATAGAAATGCTTTTTAGGTAGAATGAATGAAAAGGGTGATTTTGCTTGACAGTGACATACATGTACAAATTAGGAACACTGTTAGCAAGAGGTACTTCCAATACAGTTTGGCTAAGAGTTCAAGGATGTGGCTTTGAAGTACGGTAGCTAAATGGCAAAAAATGTGCGGATTTTGTCTGAATCAACCACTGCCCAACTCATCTGTCATTAGTAAGACGACTTGCCTTTGGTGTCTTAGAAGATGAAGCTTATTGTGACAATAATCACCTGGGTTGCAATGAGTAATTAACTAATGGAACAAGAAGAATAAATGACATGAACTTGCTAGCAATGAGATCTATGAATTAGAAGTTTGCCGGCTATGAAAGTGAGTCTATTAGCTGGATTTAAGGATGTCTGATGTGAATGAACCCATACTTTTGGGATGCTCCAGGGACAACAGTAACAAAATTCAAAAGTAGCTTTTAGTTGAAGTGATCAAGAAAGTTACATGTAGTTACTTACCCAACACAGAGCAGGACTTGGTTGAAAGTGTTGGCCGAGCAGGTAGACATACATGAGGCAAAATTAATGGATCATTGAGCAATTTATCATTTATTCCAGGAAAGTTCAGTGAAATTTAAGAACCGCTCCAAAAATGATACAGTACCAAGGCAGTAATAGTCCTAATTGACTAGGTTGTCAAGAACTGGGAAATAGCAAGTGGTTGCTACCAATGGGACTCGGCAATTTGGGAAATGAAGGTACACCACGCACATTATTTATACCAGCTATGACAGGGCCGGATCATACATTATTTACTTGAAAGTAATGAAGGTATCACCAATTCTGCCACTGCGGAAACATCAACTCTTGACAGCGGCACTTAGATGATCGAGAAAGTTGAGAACTTTTTGATTAAGAAATCACTACTCCCTGGGTCTACTCTCCAGGGACTGAAGTGCTTCTTTGACATGCGACAGTTGCACAAATATTCCGCAATGGGGCTTGAGCAGCAATAGGCACTGGATGCAAGAAATTAATGAAATGTATGCACCCAGGGTGTAATAGTAGTGATTGAAAATGACACCCTATAGCATTGTTAGAGTGACAGGCATTTCTTATTATACTAGAGGTAAATGACAATATCATAGCCAGATTACCGGTATGATGGCGTGCATTGCCACAAAGCCAAAGTATACTTTTCTGTGAAGCTATGATTTTACCATCATTATGATATATTACCATCCAAGGATTCTTGTTACATTGTAAGGCTGCAGATGATTACTTACATGAAAGAATCTAGTAGCCCTTCCGCACGACGCTGATATCAGTTTTTTAAAGGAAGTAAACCCACTTTCATTCCTTTCTTTTTCCAAGAATGTTTTAGCCCTGCTCTGCTCTCAGCTTTGAAGAAATATGTTGCATATGAAAGCTTATGATGAAATGTTTTCCAGGCTACTAAGCAGAACCATTTCTTCAGATCCTCTCCAAAGAATCTTCACGCCTGACTGCTTCTAAAGATTCTGTGAACGTCAACCGGGAAGCATGAAACGAAGAGGATAAACAGATCGGCAACAAACCTGTAGTTGTTTTACAAGAAAATCTACTTTTGCCTGAAACTTTGTACATCAGTGATCCTTTCTGTGCTACTTGTCTTCTTATTAAGTGGCAAAGCTTCTTATTCTCTCCATGTCAGCAGTCCTTATCTACAGCAACACTCCATCATTTGCACACTGTTCTCGAGCTCCATTATTTCGATGGCCTGTAAATGGCCTTCTGTGTTCTTTCTCTTCTGTGGAATCATTCCCCAGTCGGCATTGACTCATTCTTCAAATAGGTTTTGGGAAGATGCGGAATTACCCAAGTGACGGTTAAAGTTTGTCATGTTCTATCACATCTCTCACACTAAATCCACAGGTAGCTAATGAATACTGATCACTGAGACTATTAACCTTAGTTGACTGATGGGAATTTCCACTTAGGTGAGTTTATATATGAATGGCTACATGTCTGGTGTTTAGGTGTACGCATCCTCAGGAAGGAACCAAGAGTCACTTCCACACACTGCCATGAAATTTGACAAGGAAGCTTTCAATGAACTTTGCTCTTTCTTGAATACTTGAAGTTGACATCAAGATTCACCCTGCTTTAAAGCATATGGTAATTACATCAATCTTGACAAGTTCTTTTTCATGTCTAACAGTCATTATAGTATTTTCAGAGATCAGGGTTGAAGTAAGGCACGTAATTATAGAGTGTTTTTTATTGCTCATTACACATTAAGTATCTAGGTAATGCTATAATAAAGGGACGAGTTGTTCTACTTATTTGGAACCAATGGAACAACACTATTACCCGGTAATCATCAAAAATATTTTGCATATTGAATAACCAAAATGTACCCAGGAGAAAAGGTGTCCCTGGAGGGAAGTGGGATCAGGGCAGTGCTAGTATTTTAAACTTCCACTAATCTATTTAGCTGTGGCTCAGCTGCACAAGCTATTTGCTTAATGGAACTTTTATGATGCAGCTTAGATATTTTAAACAGCATAAGCTCCTATATCAATAGCTTAAAGGATGGCCAACATGATACCCAAGGGCTTTTTAACATGGAAATCGAAAGCATTATGGTTTCAAAAACCAATCTATTGACATTTTGATAGACTGCATCCTGTAGTTTGACAGTTAAATCCTCAGTTTTAATGGGGTATGGTTTTGGACGAATATCACCAGCATCCCTTCAAATAATTGCTTAGTTCAATAGCTCATATCAGACTAAGTCAGAAAGAACTCTCATAAAGTAAAGAGCATATTTGCATAGAGTTTGCACAAAATGAATTTCTCATTCTAAATACCAGCAGTACTTATCTATGACCCCTTCTCCTAATGAGCACCAAAACCTGAAAGCATCATCCTCCATTGCTCAAGTGTTGAATTTCTCAAAGGAAAGAAAACATTTATGCAGTAACCAAAAGCAAGTGCATTCTCTGCAACATTCTTTTCTAACTATTACTCACTCTCTCCCTACTTTACATCCCAAGTTCTCTTCCTCAAAGGGTAATGTCTTATCAAGGCAGGCTCTCCTAAGATTCCATTTTAACTAATTAGGAGAGGCAAGTTTGCTTTAGGCAAAGCACGTCTTCTTTAGATCAATGTAACAGTGAATTGATTACCAACAGAGGCACTCACAAATAGCCCTTGGATAGGAAAGGTGTACACAGCCAGCTGGTCATCTCCACGGGCATGCATGTGGTTAAAGCACCTTCCAATGAACAAATAAGGTTTGACAAACTCTGAATGTAAAAGTTACGTCAAAAAATACTTGACCATAGATCATGTCCTACTATTGTCTTTCACCTGACAAACAAGCCCAGGATGGGGAAAGCCTAGGTCACATATCCACCGGGCCCCGTACGATTTTCCCCACCCGGCGGCTTGCCGCGGATTTTAGAGACGTAAGGGTTCCGTACGATTTTCATTTCTACGGTGTGTGTGCATGATGGTCACATATTTTACGGCGCCAAGTGAAAATTGGTGGAGAGTAATCGCAAGACGCCCATCAACAAACCGTAAAGGTGCCGGCCGGGTGACGTGCAGACGACAGGCACCCGGTGTTGTACATATTGCCCAGGACCCCTACAGGGGCTTGTGAAGGGGCCGCAGGATAGCCCTGCGGCACCCTTGAACACCGCAAGCGGCCCGTCAATTTTTTTTACGAGAATTGGCAGCCCGCAGGGAGCCCTAGGTGCCACTACGGGCTTTCTACGGCCAACCGGTCAGATGAAAACGCCGGGAGAATTGGGAGCAACCAGCTCAGCACCACGGCACCCGTACGGCTGGTGGAAAATGTCCCGATGCCCGTGGGAACCGTAAGGGAGCCGGCCGGGCACCATACGAAATTGGCCAAAATGTCTGTTTTTACGGGCCCTGGATATGTGACAAGGGCTTAACCAAAATGTACCCAAGCAAGAAATAATCTGGCCATACCACCCTGAGGCCAAGACACCATCATACAAAACCATCTCTCATCCAGAGGATGAAATTGTCCCCCTTAGCTCCTCATGTAATTTGTTTTGTAATTGCTCCCAACAAGTAGCTTGATGAAATACCCCAGCAGCGAATACACTGTATATAGTTGACCGTAAATGAAAGCTAATTCAGTACTAATAGCAAGGCTAAATGAGCACTAGCACACGAAAGGAGCGTTTACAGCCAGGAT
>NMRB01000093.1:599688-612534 GCA_002633025.1 Notospermus geniculatus
ATGGCCAACATGATACCCAAGGGCTTTTTAACATGGAAATCGAAAGCATTATGGTTTCAAAAACCAATCTATTGACATTTTGATAGACTGCATCCTGTAGTTTGACAGTTAAATCCTCAGTTTTAATGGGGTATGGTTTTGGACGAATATCACCAGCATCCCTTCAAATGATTGCTTAGTTCAATAGCTCATATCAGACTGGTAAGTCAGAAAGAACTCTCATAAAGTAAAGATATAATAACCGAAGTTGTCCTCCAGAAAGTAAAGAGCATATTTGCATCGAGTTGCACAAAATGAATTTCTCGTATTAAATACCAGCAGTATTTATCTATGACCCCTTCTCCTAATTAGCACCAAAACCTGAAAGCATCCTCCTCCATTGCTCAAGTGTTGAATTTCTCAAAGGAAAGAAAACATTTTACGCAGTAACCAAAAGCAAGTGCATTCTCTGCAACATTCTTTTCTAACTATTACTCACTACCTCCCTACTTTACATCCCAAGTTCTCTTCCTCAAAGGGTAATGTCTTATCAAGGCAGGCTCTCCTAAGATTCCATTTTAACTAATTAGGAGAGGCAAGTTTGCTTTAGGCAAAGCACGTCTTCTTTAGATCAATGTAACAGTGAATTGATTACCAACAGAGGCACTCACAAATAGCCCTTGGATAGGAAAGGTGTATACAGCCAGCTGGTCATCTCCACGGGCATGCATGTGGTTAAAGCACCTTCCAATGAACAAATAAGGTTTGACAAACACCAAGTGTAAAAGTTGTGTCAAAAAATACCTGACCATAGATCATGTCCAAGCCCAGGATGGGAAAAGCCTAGGTTACAAATCCACCGGATCCCGTACGATTTTCTCCACCCGGCGGCTTGCCATGGATTTTAGAGACCGTAAGGGTTCCTTACGATTTTCATTTCTACGGCCTGTGTGGTCACATATTCTACGGGGCCCGGGCGGTGCCCGGTGAAAATTGGTGGAGAGTAATCGCAAGACGCCCGTCAACAAACCGTTAAGGTGCCGGCCGGGTGCCGTGCGGACCCCGGACGTCAGGCACCCAGTGTTGTACATATCGCCCGGGACCCTAGAGGGGCTCGTGAGGGGGCCGCAGGATGATAGCCCCGCAGCACCCTTGAGCACCGCAAGCCACCCGTCAAATTTTTTCACGAGAATTGGCAGAAAAAATCGTGCGGAGCCCGCCTGACCGCCAGCCGGAGCCCACAGGGACCCCTAGGATGCCACTACGGGCTTTCTATGGCCTACCGTTCAGATGAATACGCCGGGAGAATTAGGAGCAACCAGCTCAGCACCGCGGCACCCGTACGACTGGTGGAAAATGTCCCGGTGCCCGTGGGAACCGTAAGGGAGCCGGCCGGGCACCGTACGAAATTGGCCAAAATGTCTGTTTTTACTCGCCATATGGGCCCCAGAGTGGATATGTGACCGGGGCCTAGCCAAATACCCAAGCAAGAAATAATCTGGCCATACCACCTTGAGGCCAAGACACCATCATACAAAACCATCTCCAGAGGATGAAATTGTCCCCCTTAGCTCTTCATGTAATTTGTTTTGTAATTGCTCCCAACAAGTAGCTTGATGAAATACCCCAGCAGCGAATACACTGTATATAGTTGACCATAAATGAAAGCTAATTCAGTACTAATAGCAAGGCTAAATGAGCACTAGCACACGAAAGGAGCGTTTACAGCCAGGATCTGTGATATGATGAATTATAGCAAATCTAACCTACATCTTTGTACTTTGGAAGCTTTCTTAGAAACACAACAATTTGGCAAGGATAGCTGTCAAACACTCCAACAAGTGGACAAAAACCTGTACCGTAGATTTACCTGTGCTTAACAAGGGGAGCAAGATTTAAGTGTGGTGGCAGGTGTCTAGTGATCTTTTCAAGCTGCAAGTTAAGGGACCTTGTATACAAAGACTCGTATATGTAGGACAGGTGGATCGCATGCCAAATCGGTCCCTACCTTTCACAATACTCTTGGGAATGAAGGATGACAACATACTGTGCCAATAGATCCACAAGTCCTCTGTAGCCTTTCTAAATAAGGTCCCTAGCAACTATCAGAATGCCACATGGTATTCCTAACCTAATGTCTTTCACTCGCAGCTGGCAAGCAATAGGGAAGAAGATTTTGGTGTCTTGCTCATTTTGGTTCAGAGTGAGTTGCTGAGAAGTAGCGGGCCTGGTACACTTGCACCCATGGCCTCCGATCCTTGAATATGACAATGCATTCCTTTGCCTCTCACTGCAGACCAAACACTTTCCCATCAATCCAGAAATCTCAACCAAGACAATGGCTGACTTACACCAAGAGAACAGCTTAGCAAGTCACAACAAGTGTATACCCATTATTGGAAACCACTTACCTTTGTGGCAGCCATATCGATGAAGTATCCGCAACAACCGCCAAAACAAAACTGGATGATGGGTCTGTAAATATCACTATCCAAGAATGATCGTTGCTATAGTTACGAAACTGCGAGGAAGTTATGTGTTCCCAAAGGTATTTAGAGTCCCATAACACAACAATTCGTGAATCTTTTGAAATGTGCAAGATGATTGCACATACCAGTTTTATTGCAGGTTGCTTTGGAATCCTGTCACTTTTTCATTCGGAATGAAAAAAACTTGACACCGAGTTCACAGTACTTTTTAGACATGTGACAAGTAGTGTAGCAGCCTGAGTAATAGACAACAACTTCTTTGTGGAAGACTCTATGAAGTTTGCATCAGATGCACGAGATCATCTATCCTACAACAGAACATCTCGATATCCAGGCCATTATCACCCCCTCGATAATATAGCATACAGCTCATGAAAATTTCATATTGGCCATGCCAGTCACTTGCTAAGCCAGCCTCATTGTGAGTCATTTATAATGATGAGCTAAGATCAGGTCCACTGTCCTGAGCATGACTGAAAACGCCCCTTTTAGCTGATAGGTTTGTACAGGCCAAATATCAGGGATCAGTGTGACTCCGCATCACTTGTCCACTGAGGCAGCATGGGAGGAGATTAAAGGGGTAATACTCAGTCAGCAATTTTTTACTTGCCAACGCGATTTTCAAAAGGACATGGCCACATGGCCTATAAGAGATAGAAAGATAGAACTGTAATTGGACCTCACTGCCACTTGCTATGAAATATGATTCATGTTGTCAGTAACAGCTCTCACAGGGCTCATCTTATGTTTACTGGTCATAAGTTTCTTATGCTTACTGGTCATATAAAGCAGTACTGGGGAGACATCCTGTCTGTGTTGACTACAGGAGTGTCACTGTATCCGCATGCCTTTGTCTTCCTTCCCTTATCATGCAGACTTTCAATAAAATATTGACATTTACAAGGAGGTTACTCTAAGGTTCAGAACTCTTTGATGCCATCATCAATAATCCACTGTGGAACAGGTATTAACCACACTTAAGATTCCTTTGCTCCTGTCTATGGCAGGCTTTTTTTTCAGTAATGGCCATTGTAACCTGTTCCTCCCTCATAGAATTGGCATCAGAATTTTACCGATGTTTTCATAGTGATTCGTCATATTTGTCAGTTTACCAGTACAGTTCTATGCTGCTTGCAGCCAAGGATAGACAGATGTAAAAGATGAAGACCTCAATATCGCAATAACTTGGACAAATGGCAGGATACCCCAGCACATCATTGCTTTTAGTCACGTTCTCTAGCATTGGACACATTACCGCGATTACATTGGTCTCTTTATGGTGACACTATTCTTGTTTATTTCCTCTTTGATAAGTTTTATAGGTTGACGCAGCAGTGTTGTGATGATGATGGTGACAGAAAGAAGATTTTAGCTTATTTTCTTACTCGAGGGAGTGTAATGAATGAATGATCAGTAAAGTTACATACCTGGGGTGAAAATGGTAGTGGACTGATGTAGTCTTCATCATCTACCGGTACAGCTCTACTTTAGGACAGAACTGATGAAACTGAACTGTATGAATGACAGAATAAAATCATTCTAAGAACATTTACAATCTTAGAGTACAGGGTATTCAAAGCTGCTGACCATATGAATCTGGTCGATGGGATCAATGGCAACATTCACTCAACCAGTATAAACTCACTGAACAGGAAGCAAGAGCAGATAAAACCTTCTTTCATTTTACGAAAATCTCAATGGCCATAAAGCACTCTTTGGATCTGTAGAATATGCTTCAGTGTAAGCAATGAATAAAATAAAATACTCTCTATTCCAATTCAGTAAATGGCACTCACCTCTTAACAACACAATTACAGGTATTCAATTCAAACCTCTTAAACACCACGAGAATCTGTTATCAAGTAGTTCAACAACCTCTTTTGAGTTTTTATAGAATAAATGCATTGGGAATGACTTGGAAGGTTTGAGTGTTATGGAATAGTGAAACTCTTGTCAGCTGAAGTAATGCTCTGAAAGATACCACTATCAGAACAAATTACCACGTATTGTCCAGTTTAAAATCATACACAGAATATGTCCCTCAATGTAACTTCTTAATCGGTGACCTAACTATAGAGCATGTTTTTCAATGTCCAATGTTGGGGTAACAAAGAAGGATTGTCCTCTTGTGTCAGTTGTCCAATATTGAGGGAACAATGAATGAATGAGGCCATCTTAATCTAAGATCTTTGATATTGCACCAACAATGAATAAATGATGTCATCTTAATCAAAGATGTCAGATATTGCACTAACAATGAATGAATGATGTCATCTTGTACTGTTGAGTATACATGTAATAGTCGGTGTCCAAATTCCTGCCTCGAGTGCTCCTGTTTCCTTATTTTTGAAATGCTTGTCACCAACTAAATTTCATTGCCATTAGCAGTACTTCAATGGGTTGGAATTAATATGGTGTCCCCAAGGGAGAATTACAGTTGAAGCAGCCCTCAGTAAGAACTGAAACCCATGCTAACTCCATCCATGATGATTAGCTCGACATCATCCCATAATTTTCGGACTTTTATGTCAGCACACTTCCGGATGATGCTTCTATTATCCTCAGAAGATGATCACTCAGACCTATGGGTAATTACATCAACTTAAGTAGCTTTTACCATATCCCAAGACAGGTTAGTGATTATGTCCACATACCTGTCATCCATGTTTACCAACTGACGCCACTGTTATCAGAACTAGGAAGCTAATTCATTAGGATTGGTCAAAGATGATGGTATCATGTATTCTGCGATGTCCATTTTTGACTTGTTGACATAATCCATCATTTTAGTCAATTCAATAGCACCGTTTGCCCTTAACTAGTTTGTTCATGGGACGTGGACTCCAAATCCAGATAGATTGTGAGATGTGTATTATGAAGTTTATTATTCAATCAACGTAAGTGGGCAAGGTGGCCTGTCACTTGTCGCAAGTAGGTTTGGAACTTGCATCAATCTACCGGTACCGGTAGTTCAATACTTATGACAGGATCAAGGATTCTTACACGTTAGATATCCTTCCATTACAAGAGTCCTATAAATCTTTCAGGGTGATAAATTTCAAATCAATATCTCAACTAGCAGTTATGGGTCATTATTTATAATAATAGCAGTGCTTGAAGATGAAATTTGAAATATTCATAAAGAGACAAAGGCCAATAAGACCTTTGATAAATCATTGATAGGTGTGCATGTGATTGTGTTCATTTGATATGGTAATGGCTACAGTGCTTTATGGTTCCTCCCCCTCTTTAATGTTTGTGATAAGAATCTTGTAACTGTGGAATCTTCGACTGTTGAAAACATTTAGTTTCGCAAACATACAATGCCTGTTCATCGATAGTCACTTCAAAGTAAGCTCTCATCATGATCATTCAATAATTGGACCAATAACTCACAGGGGTATTTATCAACATGAGAAATGAAACGAACAAGTCCAAAAGATTGACACCTTACAATAAGGAGATACAAATCAGAAACTTTTAGGTAACTTTGTTGAGAAGCATTACTGCATTGACTTTCAAAGACTGAATCAACCACAATCAGTCCAGATATCTGCCCTCTAGAGTTCATACGCTTGCAGGGACATCAAAATAGGGAATCGATGGTAACATGATCACCTAACACAATAATACTGAGAAAACCAAGTGCAGGACACCAAACGTCACGGAACCCCATCAAGAGAATCACAATAAACCAGCATGATGAAGAATCTTGGTCCTCAAAACCGACTCTAATTAATCAAGATGTATTGGTATGGGAGAAGATTACTTCCTCCATGAAAGAAGAATGACCTGCTGATGTCTGTCTTCAATGGTGCAATCTTCGCTAATTTCAGGGTAGCCATTTATTGATTATTGGACTGGTCACTGAATTACACACCCATCTATTCAGCTTTGTGACCAACTGAGATTGTATGGTGGTGATGACTCTTGTTTAGGCTTCCCACATATCAGGAGAAGAGAGATGTTCTCTTTGCTGGGATATCACCTAACTAACTTAGCAAAAGTACAGAGCACCTGTAGTATTTGAAGAAAATCATTGATGCTTCCCCATCAGTTGCCTGGTGGTCACTACTAATGAGGCAGAAGCAGTGAGGAAAAAGAAAGGAAGAACAAATGACCTTTTTACAGCAACCAAAATCATCAAGTAAAACTCTTATATTATTCCTTGATCTGCTTTTAAACTTTTCTAACTTTTGAACAAAACCAGAGCCCCATGTTAGTTGGCAATAAATACTAATTTGGCTGTTTCAATTTTTATGTCCATTTAGAAAAGACGACAGTCGATCTATAATCCATTAGTTGTTGCAATCAAATATTAGAGGCAATTTGATATGTAGACATCCCGAAGGAAGAAAAGAAAACTTAAAATTGAATTGCTAGATGGAGAGACAATGTTTAATTCATGCATATTTGGTGAGGCCTGCAGCAATTCCCAGGGAGAGTTGCCAGGCCATTGCAGACAAGCTGCATCGTACTGCCACACATCTGCTGCAGAATGGCAACAATTGGCCGAATCTTGTCAACAAGCAACTAAAATTAAACTTGTTTCATATTCAATTGTCGCTCTGTGATTTTAGTTGCTTGTTGCTCTTGTTATCTGCACATTTGGTAATTTTTGTGGTGGCCACAAAAAGTGCCTGAACAGTTCACCTCACTTGTTCAACAAATCCAAGTAATTATTTTTTGCCCTGTAAGGTGACCCACCCTGTGGTAAAGGTGGCAGTTAAGGCTATTGTTTAAGTCCCTTCCATTGTTTGTAGGCTGACATAAAACCTGTGGTTGGGCCCATGCTCTCTCTCTTTCAGAAAATTGCCTTCACAAAATCAAATTAAGATCTATCACCGACAATAGGTGGCAGCACCGCAGGCGTCCGTGGATAGAGAACCAGTGAGTGAGTGTTTACAACTTCGGCGTCTAACTCCTTTAAGATGTTTTGTGCATACGGCGCCTGGTCGATGGGATCAATGGCAACATTCACTCAACCAGTATAAACTCACTGAACAGGAAGCAAGAGCAGAACCTTCTTTCATTTTACGAAAATCTCAATGGGCCATAAAGCACTCTTTGGATCTGTAGAATATGCTTCAGTGTAAGCAATGAATAAAATAAAATACTCATTCCAATTCAGTAAATGGCACTCAGCTCTTAACAACACAATTACAGGTATTCAATTCAAACCTCTCAAACACCACGAGAATCTGTTATCAAGTAGTTCAACAACCTCTTTTGAGTTTTTATAGAATAAATGCATTGGGAATGACTTGGAAGGTTTGAGTGTCATGGAATAGTGAAACTCTAGTCAGCTGAAGTAAATCTCTGAAAGATACCACTCTCAGAACAAATTGCAGGTACCACATTTGTCCAGTTTAGATCATACACAGAATATGTCCCTCAATGTAACTTCTCAATCGGTGACCTAACTATAGAGCATGTTTTTCAATGTCCAATGTTGGGCTAACAAAGAAGGATGTCCTCTTGCGTCAACTGTCCAATATCGAGAGAACAATCAATGGATGAGGCCATCTTACTCTTCTTTGATATTACACCAACAATGAATAAATGATGTCATCTTAAGCAAAGATGTCAGATATTGCAGTAACAATGAATGAATGATGTCATCTTGTACTGTTGAGTATAATAGTCGGTGTCCAAATTCCTGCCTCGGGTGCTCCAATTTCCTTAATTTTGAAATGCTTGTCACCAACAAAAGTTCATTGCCATTAGCAGTACTTCAATGGGTTGGAACTAATACGGTGTCCCCAAGGGTGAATTACAGTTGAAGCAGCCCTCAGTAAGAATTGAAACCCATGCCAACTCCATCCATGATGATTAGCTCGACATCATCCCATAATTTTCGGACTTTTATGTCAGCACACTTCCGGATGATGCTTCTATTATCCTCAGAAGATGATCACTCAGACCTATGGGTAATTACATCAACTTAAGTAGCTTTTACCATATCCCAAGACAGGTTAGTGATTATGTCCACATACCTGTCATCCATGTTTACCAACTGACGCCACTGTTATCAGAACTAGGAAGCTAATTCATTAGGATTGGTCAAAGATGATGGTATCATGTATTCTACGATGTCCATTTTTGACTTGTTGACATAATCCATCATTTTAGTCAATTCAATAGCACCGTTTGCCCTTTAACTAGTTTGTTCATGGGACGTGGACTCCAAATCCAGATAGATCGTGAGATGTGTATTATGAAGTTTATTATTCAATCAAGGTAAGTAGGCAAGGTGGCCTGTCACTTGTCGCAAGTAGGTTTGGAACTTGCATCAATCTACCGGTACCGGTAGTTCAATACTTATGACAGGATCAAGGATTCTTACATGTTAGATATCCTTCCATTACAAGAGTCCTATAAATCTTTCAGGGTGATAAATTTCAAATCAATATCTCAACTAGCAGTTATGGCTCATTATTTATAATAATAGCAGTGCTTGAAGATGAAATTTGAAATATTCATAAAGAGACAAAGGCCAATAAGACCTTTGATAAATCATTGATAGGTGTGCATGTGATTGTGTTCATTTGATACTGGTGCTATAATGGCTAGAGTGCTTTATGGTTGCTCCCCCACTTTAATGTTTGTGATAAGAATCTTTACTGTGGAATCTTCGACTGTTGAAAACATTTAATTTCGCACTGGTTTCGCAAACATACAATGCCTGTTCATCGATAGTCACTTCAAAGTAAGCTCTCATCATGATCATTCAATAATTGGACCAATAACTCACAGGGGTATTTATCAACATGAGAAATGAAACGAACAAGCCCAAAAGACTGAAACCTTACAATAAGGAGATACAAATCAGAAACTTTTAGGTAACTTTGTTGAGAAGCATTACTGCATTGACTTTCAAAGACTGAATCAACCACATCAGTCCAGATACCTGCCCTCTAGAGTTCATACGCTTGCAGGGACATCAAAATAGGGAATCGATGGTAACATGATCACCTAACACAATAATACTGAGAAAACCAAGTGCAGGACACCAAACATCACGGAACCCCATCAAGAGAATCACAATAAACCAGCATGATGAAGAATCTTGGTCCTCAAAACCGACTCTAATTAATCAAGATGTATTGGTATGGGAGAAGATTACTTCCTCCATGAAAGAAGAATGACCTGCTGATGTCCGTCTTCAATGGTGCAATCTTCGCTAATTTCAGGGTAGCCATTTATTGATTATTGGACTGGTCACTGAATTACACACCCATCTATTCAGCTTGGTGACCAACTGAGATTGTATGGTGGTGATGACTCTTGTTTAGGCTTCCCACATATCAGGAGAAGAGAGATGTTCTCTTTGCTGGGATATCACCTAACTAACTTAAGCAAAAGTACAGAGCACCTGTACCTAGTATTTGAAGAAATCATTGATGCTTCCCCATCAGTTGCCTGGTGATCACTACTAATGAGGCAGAAGCAGTGAAGAAAAAGAAAGGAAGAACAAACCCTTTTTACAGCAACCAAAATCATCAACTAAAACTCTTTATTCCTTGATCTGCTTTTAAACTTTTCTAACTTTTGAACAAAACCAGAGCCCCATGTTCGTTGCCAATAAATTCTAATTTGGCTGTTTCAATTTTTATGTCCATTTAGAAAAGACGACAGTCGATCTATAATCCATTAGTAGTTGCAATCAAATATTAGAGGCAATTTGATATGTAGACATCCCGAAGGAAGAAAAGAAAACTTAAAATCGAATTGCTAGATGGAGAGACAATGTTTAATTCATGCATATTTGGTGAGGCCTGCATCATTTCCCAGGGGAAGTTGCCAGGCCATTGCAGACAAGCTGCGTGGTACTACCACATCTGCTGCAGAATGGCAATGATTGGCCGACTCTTGTCAACAAATCGACTTAAATTAAACTTGTTTGATATTCAATTGTCGCTCTGAGATTTTAGTTGCTTGTTGCTCTTGTTATCTGCACATTTGGTAATTTTTGTGGTGGCCACAAAAAGTGCCTCAACAGTTCACCTCACTTGTTCAACTAATCCAAGTACCGTAAGTACCAAGTTGCAAGTTGCTGCAACCTGCAACTTGTTGCAGTCTACATGTACCTGTGACGTTTACACATTGCAACATTCAGTGCGATAAGTTGCAGAAGTTCGCAACAAGTTGCAGGAATTTTGGCGCGAATCCTTTGTTCGGCAGTCATTTTGGCTTTAAGGCCCGTTTACACATGCAACTTTTCATATGCAACTTCATGCAACTTGTTGCATAAACCTGATGAGACCAAAAAGTTTCATAAAAGTTGCATGTGTAAACGGATATGCAACTTGTTGCAACTCGATCACGCTGGATGTTGCATCGATATTTCTATGTGTAAACTGTCACAGGTAGTTTGCAACAAGTTGCAAGTTGCTGCAACTTGCAACTTGGTGCAACCTAGTGTAAACCGCCCTTTAGTAGACGTCACATGATTTTTTGCTGTATTCTCATTGGCCAACGACGTGCAACTTGTTGCAACTTCACCAGAAAATAGGATCTGGATCCTAATTTTGCAACAAGTTGCAGTAGTTAGTTGCAACAAGTTGCATGCCCATTTACACATGCAACTTTGATGAAATTTTTGGTCTCATCAGGTTTATGCAACAAGTTGCATGAAGTTGCATATGAAAAGTTGCATGTGTAAACGGGCCTTAAGGCACTCCCACCCTGTGGTAAAGGTGGCAGTTAAGGCTATTGTTTACTAAGTCCCTTCCATTGTTTGTAGGCTGACATAAAACGACCTGTGGTTGGGCCCATGCTCTCTCTCTTTCAGAAAATTGCCTTCACAAAATCAAATTAAGATCTGCACTGCTGGCGTCTTTATATCTCCCGATCATGTGCTTTCTTCAGGATGTACAGCCTGCTATCCTTTGGATGGAAATTCAATCACTTTACCGTCTTCGGAGTTTTACTTTAAAATAAAGTGGTGAAGTGAACTGCAGCACAGTGGGACCCAGACTCATGGCACATTGGGCACTTCAAGAATTACCACTTGCACAGTTAAACTAATGGACACTTCATGAAGTCACCATTGGTAAGTACATGAAAGATGCCCCCCCCCCCATGAAGTTCACCCTTCAAGGTCCACCACTGTCGAGTGGGACCCTTCAAGCGGCTTCCACTGGAAGCCGCTTGAAGTCAGGCAGCCGTAGACAGGGAGTTTGGGGGTCATACAATGTGTATAGGCCCCACAACTTTTCTGCCATATACCGGTAGGCCTACATGAAGGATTTTTGAGTCAAAACACTTGATTCTTTTCAGAGGCCGGTATGGTGCTTTAATACTTCTCTTGATGTATTGTGTGTATTGTGTATTCCTGGGTCCATTTCAAATTTCTCATGAACTTTTATAACAATGATGGTTTTCAACAGCAATGTTACCGGTACTGGAAATGACTGCACAAGAATCTCAAACAAGAGGTAAGCCAAGTATAATGTCTTTTAACAGCATGTAGAGTTCCAAGATCTTCAGAGAATCACATGAGAAGACATTGTGAATAATGAAAAAATCAGCATGCCCCCGAGTTCAAGAAGGCACTATTAATGAAATTCTAGACGTAATCATGAAACCACAAAAGCAGGATATGCAACTTGCTATAAACAACGATATTCATTCTGGAGTCCACCAATGGGTGAAAGATGACCCAATGATTGGCATGTCCCACAATGATCAGACAGCAAAAAATCCTATTACGAGAGACAGGTGTTATTTGGATGGTATCAATGGTGGATAACGATGCAATGAAGTGAGATAGAGTCATCAGCAAGCCATTACCCCATGCTTTTATCAGACTGTGGGCTAGGATTGGGAATGAGAAATGCTGGGGCATGAACAGAAATGACCTTGCCATACTATCATCAGGAAGAATGCATCAGTTGATACTGAAGAGAAATTATGCTACAAAAAACAAAGACGAGTGAACATGCAGTCAGTTCAATCTGTCCTTTATAATCAATTGAATGCTGTGCATCTGGAAAATTGCTGAAAACGGTAGAGGTTTGGATTGATAAAGTGGATGGTGTTGTCTGCCCATTTGAATACAACATTGAGAAACAGAGTTGCAGGATGACTCTGTCTTTGAATCACAAAACATTACACTGCCCTCCACAGCAACCTGCCAAAAAGATCTGATGGGAGACAGGACTTCTTTTGACTCACAATGAAGATGGAAAGGACTAATAAATAACAGTTTTATAAAGTGCACAGTCATATGAATGTATCCCAAACTGTTTTGGTGCATTGATGTCAACTGATTGTAAACCATGTGTTAACATACCAAACTTACCAATTCATATCACTATGAAAAGACTTTGTGATAATGAGGTAAACACCACAGACACAAAATTTCAGTAGAATG
>NMRB01000093.1:622057-652010 GCA_002633025.1 Notospermus geniculatus
TGGATGCTGTACCACATTGTTTGCATGTGAGGATAGATGAAGAAGACGGTGGATGAGATTGATTGTGGACGGTGGATGAGAGTGAAGACACAGTGTGTATGCTCAGTGAAGGATGAATGCCACTGAAGAGACAACAGAAATGACCTTGGATAACGCATGACTGGCAAATGAGATGGTCAAAAGCAATTGCAACACCACTTTCATGAATAGCATCTCGTGACAATGAATTACTTTTGCCAGCTGAAGTTCAAAGTGTCAGAGTTCATCTGTTTTATGATTATAAATGGGAGGGAACCTTTTCTTACTTGTATAATATATAATGCATGTGTAAACTCATTTATCATAAGAACATATGAATTTTTTATGAGTATCATACCCCTGGGAGGGGGAGTCTTTGTTGTTATGAACGTCGAATAAATATTCTGCTGGAGAAGTCCTAGTTTGAATCTTCTTGCTGAACTCGGACACAAGTTACCAGATCAGAGTAATGGATCGACTTGCAAAGAATAACGCTTTTTCAATCGAGGAGTGTCCGCAATAAGAGAGGAAGACCCCACTTGAGACAGATTCTCACAACAAACAGGAACAGGATGCTTCACAGTAAGCTTCTGATTGAATGTCAAACATCTCCACATTGAACACCGTATGTACGTGGTTCCAGGAAAATATCCTAGATGTCTCTACCATTTGCGTCATAGTCACCAGCTGGTGATCTTGATATTCGATTATGCTGTCGAGTACTGGCAGAGTCTACTGACGGGTTTTGCACATGACAATCAAGAGCCTCTTAGCTAGGGATAGTCCTTTGAGAGGATCAGCCATCTGGCTCTTGTCGCATGCCTTGGCATAATGTAGAAGTCTATGCAGGCCTATGGCGGTGACAGATGGAACTTGAAAAATCTATAGACATGTATCTTTCAGTTACGAGTTGCAGGGATTGGCCTGCATGCAGGCGTACTTCACCACGGGAAAGACTTCTCACCACATGAAAACAATCCATGTACATTCCTGTGATGTTAATTTCACATAGGCCTAGCCATGCAGTGACCGTACTTCCTTTTGCGACCATTATGCTCTGAACGGTTGTGATTGGCCTGGAATAAGCATTTTCAAATGTAACATTATTAGGCCATGTAAAAAAAAATAGTTGGTTAGCATCCTTCCACTCTCAGTTTTCTGAGGAGGGCGGGAGGTTTTTATTTTATTTTTTATTGAGTTTGAGATGCACGTTACCATGGTAATCAGGGCGACCTGAGGGAAATTTCAAATGTAAAAGGTATGAATTGAAACAAAAACTACTTTCTGTCCTTTAAAACTGTGTTGTTTTATTTAAGCATCCCAGCCTACAATTTTATCACTCTTTTGGCAGTTTTTGAAAGTTTTTTTTGAAAATAAAAAATAAAAAATTTTTTGAGGAGGGGGGTGATTTCCATGGCGGGAGGGGATGCTAACCAATTATTATTTTTTCCATGGCCTTAGCCTTACATGGTTCTACTCATAAGTTCAGCTAATCATGTGATCACAAAAGGTTACAGCCGAGCCACAACTTTTAAGAGCGGCAGGATTTAGTGGTCCACCAAAGAAGTCATGCAGCACATAAAAGATTCATGCAATAATACATCAAATAATAACGTCATGATCACCCAAAAGACGCAACACTGACACAATATTCATGGATTATTCAGCATCAAGTTTGCATTGTCGCCAGTGCCATCCCAAGAGGTATCTTTCATGCGATTATCTAACATTCCCTTAAATGTATAGACTGTCGGAAATAGCAATTATGAATTTGATCAGAATGATTACACAAATGAGGCAGCTGGGATTAATTGTCCAGATATGAAAATTTTCCGCTGATTCTAATTTCTTGGTGCAATGCAATTCACAAGGCCATAAAGATTAGGGTTGAATAAAAAATCTGGTTTGTTTTCAACACAGAAATTGCAACAACTCAATTAACAGCAACTGTTAGCAGGGATGTTGCTTGTTACCAAATGTAATAGGCTACAAGCAACAGTGGTTTATGTCCAGAAAGATGAACTACATAGGCACTGACCAGTAAAGTGCAATTCTGACTTTGAAGGAATTGGCTCCAAAAGTTCTATTTTCATGGCAAATTCTCATGCCACCATTCTAGGACCAGGCTACAAATGAGAAATGCCATCGTAGTGTGATCAGCTAGACACCCATAGTTTCTGCCCAAAATGATTTATGACAATCTCTGATGGCAAGTCATATCTGGTGCTAGGTCAACTAGGGCACATCAATATTCTCCTAGAATAGCTAAATCCTCAATCATATATTGCTAAACATATGACACTGTGGAAGCTTTCATGCTTGTAACTGATACAGCCTCTTCTCATGCATTTTACAAACATTGAAAATTTTGGCAGTAATTTTTAGGTTTCCTGCTTTTCTCAGTAGGACGACAGGTCCATATGCTCACGTCACAGGGCCTATTTGTCCAGTCATTGTCCAATAACTGATATTTCATGAATGAAAGATTTCATAAAAGAATTATGAGATTTCAGTGAATGAATTTCATAGTGTTACAGATGTCTGCATACATGCACACACCAGGGGCGGATCCACGATTTTGGAAAATAGGGGGCGCACTCTGCTAGAAACATTGAAATCTGCGGTGAATTTCAATGATTTGCTCCAAATTTCAGAATTTCACGGTCACTTTTACAGATTTGTCAGCCGAAAGGGGGGGCGTGTGCCGGGTGCACCCCCCTTGGATCCGCACCTGCACACTTCATTTAGGGTACCGTCAACCGGGGTGACTTTGAAAGGTTTTCAGGTATCTCGATTGATTTACTGAAAGGTTGTCAGTGATAGAAGTTCATGAACCATAACAAATTGAGTGGACGGGTGGAGGCAACAAAGATTTTAACACACTTTACCATTGGAAGCAAGTTGGTAGAAATGGTATCAATTTTTGTGCACCTTTCAAAGTCACCACCCCATCGGGGTGACATTGAAAGGTTTCCCAAAAACAGGGGGAGAAATTAAAAGAAAATGCATGAATGTTTATTATTGTCACTTTTCTGTGAAAAAATAACTTCTGTAGAAATAAAAAATAGTGCCAAAGGCACTGTGCCCGCTTGGCTTTTTTAGCACAGTGGTGGAAAGCATTAAGCCGTATCAGAATCCCATACAAGCCATCTTTGACAATATCTGTGACCAAAGCGTACATAGCAGATTTTGTGAGTTTGTTTTTGGCCTCCTGGCGGTAAAGTCAAGAATTAGATTTCACCAATACTTTGTCAGGAAGTCACTACAATCTAGAGGTAAATACATACAAAGGTTCAATACAATAGCTCAAAATAACTTTAGACACCATGCAAAAAAGGCCTTTTCTGCATCAGTTTTAAAAGTGGCTGAAGACAACCTACAAATGCCCCAAAACCCACGAGCTAATATCCCTGTTGTTTGCTAGTCGCTCCTAGAACAAAAACTTCCAATAGTTTCAGTGAATCTATCTATTGCACATGCAATAGATAGATTTGAAACACTTTTCTGGCGAGCTTTCAAAGTCACCCCCGGTTTCAAAGTCACCCCGGTTGACGGTAAGCCATTTCCAAATCATCTCATGGCATTTTGGCGAGTTATCAAGAATCCTCCTGATTGCATGTGGCCATGTGTAAATTGACCCAACGGGAATAGCAGTACAGGCAAGGATTTTTACCAGATCAATACATCAGAACTTTTGAGCAGCTGTTCATGTACGCTGAGGATTCATTGCAAAATGATTGTCAGTTAACAATGGACCAAAATCAAGCTTCAAATATTTCAGCACATAATCTGCATCTGGTGCATGGATACTGCCACAGTGAATTCAATAAAGCATTGCAAAAAACACAAATATGAGTTCCATCAGGCAGACAGTGATCCACAGACAGTACAGTACAATGACTGTTCTTTGGTAACTGTAGTTGGGCAACAGAGTTATCTGAATACAAAAGGACAAATATATCCCGAAAGTAAAATAAAAGTCAAATGTATCTATGAATGAGATGCTGCCAGCCCAGCCAGGAACCAACAGCAACGAAAATGCTGAAGACGAAGTGAAGCTGAAAGCCCCAGTAGCGAAGGCAGGGACCAACTCAGAACAAAACAAAAGAAACAGAGAGAGAAAGGAAAGGAAGGAACCTGCTTTCACCTGAGGACATATGATCATTGAATTCATTTACCCCAGGCCATGATCACATGAGCAGTTCTTTTATGGAGATGAGCCCTCTGCAGGGGGTGAACAGGACACTCTACACTGATGGTCAATTGACCACCAATGAACACTACATGAATCTACATGTATGTACATTGTTTGTTCTTTACAGAAAGATAGGTACTGACATTATTTTGGTTTGAAGGTGCTTCTTTTTTTCCTTACCCCTGATTTTTGTTTTCCACAAACGCTTTTTTTCCATTGACCTAACAGTAGCTTCTAAAGTGTTATTCCTAAATGAAAACTCTTTGAGAAACTATCAATTGGGAAAGTAGCGTCTACACATTTCCCTTTCCCTTTACAGGAGTATGCTTGGTGTTGATGTAACATCCCAAATTGTCCAAAGGATCTGGATCTTTGATGCCTTATTTTCAAAAGAGAAGATGTTCCCACCAAAGAAGGACAGCTACATAAAGCATCCTCCAGGTCACAATGCATGCAAACACATCAGGTAGTATGCACGCTGGGTCTTCTGCAATCACCACACCACACCCATGCAGTTTCAGAGCAAACTGTTTCAAAACTGGACATTACAGCATGCACTGCAACAAGGGTCAAACATGTTAAAGCATGATTGTGAGAAAGAAATTTTAACACCACCACTAACCCATTGTGATATACCACATCCAATCGGAGTCAAATGAAATTGAATATTGATTGGTAACCTCCAAGAATACAATTTTGGGTCAATTTCTGTTAGACATATAGATTTCCCCACCCTCAGCAGCAGTAAAGGGAAATAACCATCATTGATCTTTAGTTTTAATCCATACTTTCAGTTGAGATTTTAAAAATCAAGATGGTTCTACTAACCGTTATTGACTATTGGGCTAAACTGATTGAATGAAGAAATTTATAGCGATAGTGGGCTTAAAAAGAAAATCTGAATGTTGAAAGACTTGACTTGCACAAAGCAGCAACATTTATGTCCAATATCATCAGTTTGCTTTTCTCCAACCAAAGTGGTTCACACCAGACCATAAAGCACACTCTCAATAAGTCCAGATTCTGAAACCTGTACTCATATCCAAACTTGAAATTGAATATGTCATCATCTGTTGTACATTCGCTATCAAATATTCAAGGCTTCATCATCATCAGAAACACTGTCAGCTCTGGAATAACATCCACATCATACTTGACAGGTGATCAGCCTGTCAGCATGGGGCTCAATATTAACTAATTCTCCCGAGGAAGGACATTCAAAACATGATTGATGATGTCATATAAAGAGGCTTCTCTCATACATATACAATAAATGATATCATCACCTTGCCAGTCAAAAGCAGGAGGCACAAGGATATTGATGAGTTTTTACCAAGACCGAGAACCAGGAATAAGTAAATGGACACCGACCAATAGACCGTTCTCAAATTGACGTAAACGAGAAAGATCTGCGCACTTCCGCCGAAATTTCAACCATAACCTCGGTTTGGAGCTGAATGACGTGACGCCGACAGCCCCATGACAGTGACGTCAACGACGTTGCATCAGACTCGACCATTGCTGAATAATGGATTGCGTCACGTCACCCGGTTTCAGATTGAGGTTATGGTTGAAATTTTGGAGGAAGTGCGCAGATCTGGGAATTTGAGAATGCAGGGGCGTCGGAGCGTTTTGCCTATGGATATCGTCTGGGGGGGCTGAAATTTACAATGGAACTGGGGGAGCCTCACGCGACAAAAAGAAAGGTGCATGACACCAGCGCCGAAGGCGCAAAGCCGCAGCAGGGGGGTCTGGGGGTCCTCCCCCAGAAAAATTTTACGATGAAACACCCTTAGATGCGATTTCCTGGCACCTCACAGCAGATTATAGCATCTACAATACCATATTTTTGGGCGATTTTTATTTGACGTGCGTTTGCTCTGTGCCTTTGACCCGATGTTAAAAACACAACATTTTCAGCAAAAAAGTGAGGGGGCTATAGCCCCCCCAGCCCCCCCTGCTCCGACGCCCCTGGAATGGTCTATAGCTACAAATAATGGCGACTGGCAATGGCATTACAGCATTCACTGAAATCACTCCAGACCCATGAAAAAAAGGAAAAGAAATATTTGGATTGGTATTGGACACACACACTGTCAGCAGCAAACTTGGTAACTCAATGTTGCTTTTATACCAGAAGTGTATGATTATCAATAACAGCTGACAACACCAATGACCTGACTACAACTGAAGACCAAGCCAAGTTTCTGCGGAGGAGGGGAACGTGTGAGAAAGTTTCAGTTGGCATCCAGATAACAATTAGAGCCAGTGCTAAGGGTATGGTACGGTACATGTCACTTCGACTTGGAATATTCAACTTGGCCGACCAGACTTGTTTGTTTACAATGACATCCACATTGGCAGACAGAGCACAATGGAATCCATATTAGTTCTATGATAATTACAAATCAGATGAGGCTATCGACAAAGGCAGGCAGATATCTCATTGAGTGGGTATTAGTATCCATGTGGCGGTGACTTACCATCGCACAACACATCTAAAGGACACACTGGATGTGATTGACAATGATATGCCCAGGGCTGTGACTGGGGAGAAAGCGGAAACGATTTCACATAATAGAGAAAGAAGACTGATAACTGCATAATTGCAACATTTTCCCTTGTAACTTACTAATGAACCTTGTAGGCTACATTGCCATCATGAAGGATATTGAGATACAACAGACATGAGTATGACTAGTTTTGGATAATGTAGCATTAGATGATGTCAGTTGTAAAGGACGACAAGATATATCCCCCATGGATTGTGCACTACTATCATAACGGAATCAAACATAAAGGTTCAACTTACAAATTGAGCATTTATAAATGTGGACAGTATCCCTTTAAGCCTTAACAGGTGTGCATTCTGACTCTTCCATATGATAGGCAAGACCCTTGTGCATGTTAGTGCAAATTTTGTTGAATTCAGACTAGTTGATCTTATGATACAAAAGGACTGAATTAATGAGAACCCCACGAACGATGAGAGCACAGGGTCACCTGTGTACATTTGAATAGGCTAACGTACATTTGCACATGGAACACTAATTGTGCTGAAAATAGCTCTGTTATCCTCAGAAAAGGAATTCAAGGCATCAGGTTGACAGATTCATGTACCCCACTACCATAAAAAAAGTTGAAGCTCCTGTCTATTACATAAAGCCAAAATTCAGGCAGTGAGCGACATCTGGTGGCAACATAATGAAGTGTATCCCTCAGTTACTTCATCGTTCGCAGCTAAACCTTTATGTTTGCTACTATCCTAGATGTAGCCAAAGATGTGGCAAAGGATGCCTTGGTGAACATTGTGAGGACAGATGAAATATCAGAGCATAAGAAATTCCTTTAGTTCCACAAGTGAAGTGAAGCTACAATATACAACTCAAGTTCTCGTTACAAAAAAACGATCTGTTTTTTTCAACAAACTTAATGATTTCACACCTGAAGAGCCCCTCATTCAAAATCCTGATCACAGCCTACCATTGATTACCAAACACATTCACTTCACAGAAAATTAAATCTAATTCTCAAGGACCAAAATCTAATTAATCAAGTAATGCAATAGAAGCATCTACTTTCCAACTCACTCAGTGTTAAGCGTGAAAGCCTTTTTTAGCTGAACTGTCTACTTTGACTGATAGCAACATGCTCCGATGCTCATGAGTTCCTGATATAATTCATATAATTTCATGGGTCCCAGGAAACCATCTCATGCTCGGGTAGACAGCAATTTCGCTTGTCAAGTAAGGCATTAAATGGCTTAATACAGTGGGAAGAACAGAACTGTTGGGCCGTTTGTTTGCTTTCCATATGGTCATTGTGATAAGCAACCATAGTAAAACAAGAAGCAGAATACAACACAGGATGTCTCAAAACTAGTTGTCTTTCAAGTGTGAATTCTACTAGAAACTCCCAAGGAAGAAACACAAGTCTCCATAAACGTGGCTGAAGTCAGATTTCCCTGATCAGACTTGCGTGATTGCATGGCATCTTCCCACTACGAGAAAAGATGTTTCCACAAGAGATCAATAAAGAATGTATGGAAAATGACATTATGAATAAACCATAAGCATCTTTGTTTCGGACTGGGATGTTGCTGTAACCATGTTGGTTCTGACAATCACTGGTCTGCTTCAAGATAGAACAGTTCATCTCCAACTGATTAAAGCTACTTGCTTGCTTTGCAAGTAGACACATTTTTCAGACAAGACACAGCCTGCCAACCTGTGCAAGATTTCTGAAAGAAGGCCACTTCGAAGTAAAAGCACAAGAGGTGTAACTGTCACCAACCAAGTGCAGGCAAACATGTTTGGAATCAGTCAGTACATGTAATGTACAAGCCTTACTTTCTCATTACATTGGAAATGTCAACCACATTATCTCAGAATATCACCATTTCTAAACTCCATTATATCCTGTCTTTATTTTTACACCAGTTCCTCATTTTTGACACTGATGAGAGAATCAAATATCATTCTACAGCCCACAACAAAATTGCCCTGCATTGCTTTTCACCGAATGTGGCGCAATGCTTATTGCTTATTGGTGCAGTGAGGAAGAAGTTGCCTCCTAGGTTGGGTGTAAGTAACCTAAGATTCCTTGCTCTAAAATCCATGACAGGAATTCTGAGATGGATAGGTATCTAATCTTGTTTCTTATTTCAAAGTTCTTGTTAATAAGGCAGATTCAATTTCTTTCTCGCAGCATTTGCTTAGAACAGGAACCCAATTTCATTTTTACAGAACTGAGAAGCCAAGATATTGGCATCTAGAAAACATAGAATAGTTGATACTTCCTGGCGAAACAGTATAGATCACAGTATGCAGTTTTTGTCAACTTCTTCAAGACAGGGAAGTTTGTGAAAAACAACAGAAAGTAATGATATACTTACTTAATATGTCAGATTGTGAAGCATGATGGGTGCTCCAGGCACTACAAGGATGACAATACACTTACCTGCAAAAAACAGAAGATGCAACTTTACTAATAATGATATCAGATTCAGTGAAATGGGCATATTCAAAGGCTGTATACATGATTTGGTAAATGACCTGGAAGCAATTTCAATACTGGATAATGTATTGTGAATGCTGAAAATACATTCAAAATAAACTGAAAGTTGAACCAAAAGATATACCAAAAGGTCCATCCCACTATTGTTAGAGAAAGTATAAAGATAGAAAAACTTCAGAAAATGAACAATGCCCCCAAATTCCAAGTGATATGTAAGGTACCAGTAACGAATCCAGGTAAATTAGACAAAAGTAAATTAGACAACGGTATTTTAGACAAAGTAAATTAGACAATGGTAATTTAGACAATAGTCATTTTAGACAATCGTAAATTAGACAACAGTAATCTAGACAATAGTCATTTTAGACAATCGTAAATTAGACAATGGTAAACTAGACATAAGGATAGGTAAATTAGACAAATTTCAATGACAATGTTCCTGGCCTCCTCTTGTCCCCCTTGATCTCTTGACCACCTTCATCATTGAGAAACCACTATGAAAGGTTTTGACATCTTTGAGCCAAAGAAGGCATGAGCAGGCCCTGATTAACATCAAGTTGGTCAGAACATCACCCTGGATTTTTTTGAGTAAGCAACTGAGAGGGGCAGGCCCCTAATTATAGGGAGAGCAATTTCAGTTTATTGCACCAAGCAAAATGTCTTAAGAATGAGCTCATCCCTAGGTCTCTAAATCTGAACCTGGGTACAGTTTGTAACAAAAAAGTAGAGGCAGGGTACAATTTCACTTGACGACATCATAAACCAGGACAAGAACCCCTTCAGCCCTGATATCATGCCAAGTCCCAAAAAGAAGATATTGTCTAATTTACCTATCCTTATGTCTAGTTTACCATTGTCTAATTTACCATTGTCTAAAATGACTATTGTCTAGATTACCATTGTCTAATATACCATTGTCTAAAATGACTGTTGTCCAATTTACCATTGTCTAATTTACTTTGTCTAAAATACCGTTGTCTAATTTACTTTTGTCTAATTTACTGGATACCACCAGTAACCTATCTAGGGCACAAGACATTATGCCATCAATGGAGTGTGCTAATCTTATCTTTAATCCTCCATTAGCATTGTTTATAGATCATTTAGCTCATTTAATGTGTCGTAGATATGAACAAAGATGATTTAGCTACGCAGTTGCCAAGAGACGAACTTTGCAATCAAGTACAAACTGACAATTAAGAATCAAAAGTGCAGTAAAATGTCTCATAAACAAAAACATTATTTCAAGTAATTTGCTCCAATATTTACTGAAAACAAATCAACCTGCCACAGTGATGTCAGCTACAGAGGCAACGGGAAGAATATCAATTATCCTTTGGTGTTGAGGAAATGTTTCAATTTCCCCTGAATGAGAAAGGATATTCTGTTCTATATTTCATGAAGCAAGACTTCAAGAGGTATGATCACCTCAGACTGGCACCAAGTAGATGGCCTGAGTTGAGATGGCCTATGATGAGCACACGCAGCACACTTCATAAGACATGTAAGATTAGGACAAGAAAGTCATTAGATATCTCATCTCTGATCTCACATCTCTGATCTCATCAAAACGTCATAAACATGGAATGAAGGACATTTTCAAAGTGCATAATCATAAACAAGTCATCTGACTAAAAATAATGTGACATAAATGAGCTGTGTGTCAGAACAATTTCGATTCTGATGACACCAACGACTTCTGTAGTTACAGGGGCAAGTGATTTAAGAATGTAATGAGAATCATCAACATCCATGGTAACAACAGTAGGCCTATATGACCCAAGAACTTTAACAAATACGACAGCAAGCAATGACCTGATATATAGCCTGCATCATGAAAATGACAAAGGTAAGAATAAAGAAGAGGCTAGACAGATAATGATCAGGGTTTTAAAAAGTGGTCAACCACAGTTTCTTCTCACATTGAAGCAAAAACATAACAAAGGGGACCAGAGCCTTATTGTGCAAGCTATTTTTCATCTGACAGAATGCTATTTGACAAGACTTCTGACAATGGCTGTGAACACAACAGTATCAGGAACAAACACAGCGGCATTCCACGATGAATATGAAACCGCTATAGGAACCCATAGGGATCACAATCCATATGATATATATGAGGCACATGATAAATTGTGTACTTTATGATATTTGTTACAAGTCATAATGGAAGACTTCAGAGGCTGAGATGACGCCCCAGCAATGGTTCAGGTATCCCAGATTGCTGGTGTGCCAAACATGACGATTTTCCATGGTTGGAGTCAGATAGATGATACGGTAGGTAGGGTGGAAACTTACAGACAGCAAGGAGTGGCCACAAAAATGCTTCTCTGTCTGTGCAGACTTAGAGAATAGCAAAAGCACTTGTGGACTTATGCTCAAACTGATGTGCACTAAACTAGCTTCAGTGTCCTTTCCTCCAATGCAGGCCAACCCTGGCCATCAAAGAAATTATTTATTGCTTTTATTGAATGACTGCAAATTTTACAATCTACCAAACTTTTATTGGGTGTTTCAACTAATGATGCTACTTTGATCAAGATTTTACAAGTTTATAGCAATGTAATTAACAGAGCAGATTGCAGCTGGAGCCAGGAATGCACAATTTTGCTAATGGAGGCAGAAACAACATCAAAAGATAATCGACATAAAATTTAGTTACTGTAACTAAATTTTGTCACATTTTCGCAACTTAAGATAGAGTAACATTATTTCGTAGTTCAATAAATTAACTTGCAAGCCATGTTATCAACTCAAGGGGAAAATTGTACTCTTCCATCTTATAGCACATGTCTTTTTTGTGATAGATGACACTCAGATCACACAACAATCATNTACGGTAGATGGCCTGAGTTGCTTGAGATGGCCTATGATGAGCACACGCGGCACACTTCATAAGACATGTAAGATTGGGACAAGAAAGTCATTAGATATCTCATCTCTGATCTCACATCTCTGATCTCATCAAAACGTCATAAACATGGAATGAAGGACATTTTCAAAGTGCATAATCATAAACAAGTCATCTGACTAAAAATAATGTGACATAAATGAGCTATGTGTCAGAACAATTTGGATTCTGATGACACCAAGGACTTCTGTAGTTACAGGGGCAAGTGATTTAAGAATGTAATGAGAATCATCAACATCCATGGTAACAACAGTAGGCCTATATGACCCAAGAACTTTAACAAATACGACTGCAAGCAATGACCTGATATATAGCGTGCATCATGAAAATGACAAAGGTAAGAATAAAGAAGAGGCTAGACAGATAATGATCAGGGTTTTAAAAAGTGGTCAACCACAGTTTCGTCTCACATTGAAGCAAAAACATAACAAAGGGGACCAGAGCCTTATTGTGCAAGCTATTTTTCATCTGACAGAATGCTATTTGACAAGACCCCTGACAATGGCTGTGAACACAACAGTATCAGGAACAAACACAGCGGCATTCCACGATGAATATGAAACCGCTATAGGAACCCATAGGGATCACAATCCATATGATATATATGAGGCACATGATAAATTGTGTACTTTATGATATTTGTTACAAGTCATAATGGAAGACTTCAGAGGCTGAGATGACGCCCCAGCAATGGTTCAGGTATCCCAGATTGCTGGTGTGCCAAACATGACGATTTTCCATGGTTGGAGTCAGATAGATGATACGGTAGGTAGGGTGGAAACTTACAGACAGCAAGGAGTGGCCACAAAAATGCTTCTCTGTCTGTGCAGACTTAGAGAATAGCAAAAGCACTTGTGGACTTATGCTCAAACTGATGTGCACTAAACTAGCTTCAGTGTCCTTTCCTCCAATGCAGGCCAACCCTGGCCATCAAAGAAATTATTTATTGCTTTTATTGAATGACTGCAAATTTTACAATCTACCAAACTTTTATTGGGTGTTTCAACTAATGATGCTACTTTGATCAAGATTTTACAAGTTTATAGCAATGTAATTAACAGAGCAGATTGCAGCTGGAGCCAGGAATGCACAATTTTGCTAATGGAGGCAGAAACAACATCAAAAGATAATCGACATAAAATTTAGTTACTGTAACTAAATTTTGTCACATTTTCGCAACTTAAGATAGAGTAACATTATTTCGTAGTTCAATAAATTAACTTGCAAGCCATGTTATCAACTCAAGGGGAAAATTGTACTCTTCCATCTTATAGCACATGTCTTTTTTGTGATAGATGACACTCAGATCACACAACAATCATAATACAGTCTGTTTTCAAAGCAAACCTGAATATAGCAGTCAGAACAACCAAGTCCATTTCACTCAGTCATCGATGTCACTTGTCGGTGGCAGGCCTACATGTATAACCCAAAACTGGCTCCCATCTTGGAGGAAGGAATATTATTCCTTCCTCCAAGCTCCCATGTAGTTATCATGATGATCCAGTTTATTTCATAATCCTGAGACCCACCTCTTACTCGCAGTAAGGATTAAACCTGCATTGCTTGACAAATTGCATGCCCACAATGGATGCTTAGATGCTCTAAGACAAGCAAAAATTCATAGCATGCATAAGACATAATTCAACAAGGCAATCAGAGCAACCATTTTGGCGTTTGGTCCTCTTCCATTCCTCTTGACATAGAACATTTCACTTGAGCCCAGTGGTTGACTATTCTTCTCACAGCCGAGACTTCTGGAGTGGACCAAGGGCACCCAGAAACCACAATCAGCTTAGAAGAGCATTCAGAGCAGGCGATACGTTGCCAGAGGAGATGGAATGTGCCATAAACGGACCATAAAATGCTTTCCAACGCAATTACTGTGCGTCTGTCAGAGGTAGATTCTGACAGCAGACAGGAGACCATGGTGAAGTGAGAATTAGCATGGACTGGGGAACCTGTTTTTTATGGGTAGGGAACTCACAGTTGGACAGGTATAGGGAAGAGAAATGTGTGCATTCCAGGGCTGAAACTCTGGCTAGACAGCCAGAAATAGGCTACTGAGATCCATTATCCCACTCCAAACCCTCCATCAGCATGTCCCTGAAGGACCATACCCCACCTTTAAGGTGCCTTTGTCAAAATATAAATCTATCATATTCAAGTCACCTTCTGAAAATGTCAATTTTCATCAAGTAAGAGTAAACCTTATCCCCAGAGGAAATGTCTTTTAATATATTTTGCCACTCCTGCCTGAGTTAATCAGAGAAGGTGATAGCCATGCTCGAGGACTTTCACACCCAATAACCATGGCTGACAACCTTATATTGCTCCTTCTTATAAGGCAGGCCTGACACACTGCCACAGTTGGATGGAGCAGTATCAACATGCTTCTGAAATGACTCAGCTGGCAGGTTGAAAAGAGATGGGCCTGCAGTCTATTCAGGGTATAAAAGTTAATGAAATATGATACTAAGTTGCATCAGGCCTGAAAGTCTTTGAAATCATGTCAAAATGCTTTAAGTCATCACTACATATACCTCAAAAAAATCTTCTCAACCATTCAAAAAGAATTGCCAATTTATAACTGTCTTACACAGAGGGACACTTTCATGGAAAGAGGAAGTTTCCTGTCATCCAATGAAATTGTTTCAGAAATAATTCTCAGCTGTGGTGACTTAACTGCTACACAATTAGACTTAATTACGTTGAAAATTGTCACATCGCATTTTACGCAACGTGTTCCCTCCGTTGCTGCATTCGCCTCGAGCCATTGTCTAGGTGACTGGAGGAAGTAATGGGTCGAACGATCAATTCCCAACGCCTTTGTACATGATACAGAAATTTGATTAGGCATAATTCAATAATATCAGTCAATTTTCAATGCCGTGGAAGAACGGCGTTTTGCTCTATTATAATCCACGCGGAGGCATTTTTACTCATCCAACGTTCAAGATATGCAATCCTATTACGTCACCAAGAAGATGGTGAAACTCAGATTGGATTTGCATCAAGATTTTCTAACCAGATATGATTTTCCTCCCAAGATACGATGTGTTCACCATTGAAAAACTCAGCTAGCATCACTTCTCTGATGGGATTCAATATTGTGTGCTATTTCTGGAGTTTGAATCCAATGAAAGCAACCCATGACAAATATCTAGTTGGTAAACTATGTTCTAGAGAGGAACACTAAAAAAGGAACCCAACGCAGGTAAAAAAGAACATTTCTCTCACCTGTAACAAGAGAACATAGCAATAGCATCCAACAAAAATCCATCCAGGGTAATGGGCAAAAAATAACAACTGACAATGTAGTGTCTCAGAATTGCTTCCTCTTATCATTGGTAGCACCCTATACTCCTGAGAGGGTAAGAATCACACATCGCATGCAATACGTCCCCCATGATACACTTATGTCAAAAATACTAACAGCTGTTAACAGATCACAAAGAAAACTCTGTTGGCATATTTTTTGTTTGTCAGGAGTTTTTTTGTCTTAACAACAGTTGTTTGTGATTTCTTCTTTCGTTGCATGCAACAGAAATCATGTATTTGTCAAGGCTGAAGTACTTTAGGAATTGCTCTTGATGGAGGACATCTAGTTTAACAATGACATCTCTCCCACAATGACATCTCTTCCACAGAGTACTGCATACTACTCTATGAGTAAACAAATAGCGGATTGCTCACAGACCTAACAGCTTTGCTATCATGAGTAAACAAATCGTCATCTAACCATCAAATATGGCTAAGAGGTAACTTAATCGATGCTATGGTCATTTACCTGCTTTTAACACATTCAAACATACCGCATATTTCATGTCAACAAGGAAAATATTGATCATGGCATAATCATTTGTGTAAAAAGTGGATAAAACAGTCATACCAACGACTTACCATTTGATATATCGATGTCATGCAAGAACTATGAGTGCACTGGTAGAGACAGAACCAAATGCATTATGGTGATGGAAAATGAGTCGGGATATTGACAGTTTGTGCCAAAAAGTAGGGTACATAATGTCCTGTGTAGTGCAATTTGCTGCAATGTTGAATGCAATAATGTCAAAGGAAATATAGCTTAAAGTGACAGGAATGAAGAAGGCAATAAAAGAGGCCCAAACCACTTGAAGCAATGCACAATGTAAAACAAATACCAGTTATCAGTTCAATCATAAATATTTCAGGTTCAATACAAGAGGCTGGATTTATTTTAAATTCAAGAGAGTCACAAGAGGAAGTGCACAACTAAACAACACCAAGTCCAGCTGTAACGTCTTGTCATACTTGAAGCATCCGACCTATATGGTGACATCAACTAGCAATGGCATACTTGGTTGAAAATGACAAAACACTGCGTTCAGAGATTGAAGGTTCTCTCCTGGATATCATAAATCTCCTTCACTTTGACTGCAGACCATTGCTTGGGCACTAACCCAGTAACTGCCCTCCTTTGTGTACCTACAAATACGTAAAAGGTACAGCAATGCCTGAGGGAATGCCACTGTAACGTGTTGATACCATGGAGAGGTATGTAATCAGTAGGAGACAAGATGTTACCATTGGTCCCGTGCCATGATCGATAGTGAGAACATTGACCCTACTGGCTACCAATGGTCTCACCAATAGTGAGAACTCAAGCTGAAGTGGAAAAGCCATGGGAAGATAGTGCATCTGATAGTACATGGGAAAATATAAACATCAGATTGGTGTGGACAAGTCATCCACTGCATGATCATCAGAAATAACCAAGTGTCTGACCCATCTTGGCATACCAAATGGTGACAAAGAAAGAAAAGTAGTCTCCCCAACTGTCACTGGACTGGTGTGACCAAATCATTTTAGCAGTAATACACAAAGCACACAGCCCGACACTTTCTGTTAGCCAATATAATGGACCAACAGATAGCCTGACCATTTCTCTATACGTCTGTGACATGTCTCTCAAAATGATTTGCGTCGTTGGGAATGATACATGACATTCTGCTCCCATGGTATATTTCTCAACAGCCCGATGACAAGATCCGATTTGTTAACCTGAGAAAACTGGTCAGAATCTCTTGTAGAACATGAGACCAGATAGACCATTGGCCAACCTGACTTTACCAATGACATATGGAACTATTGAAAAAGGTTGCTGATGACACTGGTAGCATCTATTTCAAAGACTTGTAGTGTAGTCTGGGAAAAGCAGGAAAACTTTCGCCTGATTTTGGTAACCCTTTCTCCATATCCACAGTCTTGAGGTTGATCTATTCAGTGGAGGTCTCAACAAAATGCTGTCAGATACAAGGCAATTACAGTGTATTAGCATATTCATTAATGAGGCACAAGAACTCTCTCTAATTTTGTGTTCCCTCCGAAGACATCCATGCTTTTTGAGAAATCCATATCCGATTACACGTCCCTGTGAAAGAAATGACACTTCTGCCGAATGTATGTGATCATTATCTCAGCCTAACAGGGTGATTACCATCAAATCCGATCATCTTTGCTTCGGGCAATATCGAAGTATGATAACTTCAATGAATATTGAGATTGGAATGAAGTCAAGATCATTCTCTTGGGATTTCCTGAATCTCAGATATTCACAAATTGGAATTTCATAATCAGACATATGATGGGCGACACGGCATGATTCCCCATTTGTCTTTTCAAGAAGGTAAAGGACTCTTTTGTAGGCCTTCCAAGAGGGAAGAGATAACCTCTGCATTTCTTCGTCAAGAAAGAAAAAGAACCTCTGCTATGCCTGATGAAGTATGTTACAAGGAAAGATTTCACTTACAGCAGTCACAACTTCCAAAGATAATGCACAAAGATATACAATCATATCCCAGGTGCCAGGTCCTTCTAAGGTGACATATTGATATACCACTTCTCAGTCATATGTTTCTCCTTGATCCAACTGATAACAGCATATACAGAGGAGATACGTAAGGAATTACTGATAGTTGTAATAACCTCCTTGATGATTCACTCACTTAGGGTTTTCTTTGGGCAAAGAACGTAATACTTGTGATGACTGGCAAATGCGTTTGAAATTGATGTGTTTGGCTTCTTGGCAAAGAGAACAGATTAGATTTCAGTCTTGAAGGCTATCTTAGGGAGGCAGGCAGAGGTAATTTGGTTGCCTTTTAGAATCAGAGACATACATGCTCAGGCATGAGAAAAAAAGAAGTGAAGAAGACTGAGTAACAAGATTGCTTGCATTGGAGCAGATGCCTTTATTCTGCTGAAACGTACGGAGGGGTTTTCAGTTCTGAAAATACATCTGAAATTAGATTCTGTCAGACATATTTGATAGTTTGAATAGCAATATGTTGGAGCAGGCAACCTATAAATGTGATTAAGATTTGATGTCAGATGCAATTTAGGAGAAATATGTGGATCTTCGCAAAAGGACAAAAGCATTAATTGGGTAGCCCAGCATGTACAGTTCCTTGCTTTATTTCAAATTCAGTGAGAAAAAATTGTCAACTGATGTCTTATAAACCAAACTTCACTGGTTCAAAGAGAGAATTGATTGCCTCAGATGTCAAAGTGGAATAATCCAAGCACGACAAATAAACCTATAGTCTGCTCAGAAAAACCTTCAAGAATATCAAATATTGAATCTGAAGTCAAATATGTTTTCAAGTGGATAAGGTATAAGGAGTCTGGTTTCATTTAGATTATATTATCAAAGACATTCTTATGAGGTTCTGCTGCTTGAATTTGAAAGTAAGAAACATGGATGCACAAATGCAAGTCTTGAAGACGCTGAAGTCATTTTGAAAAATGTGCAATGGCATGAATAATAGAATAAAGCAGCTGGTGAAGCCGAAACTGCAATGATTTTGTGAAAAATGTTCTCCCACAATGGCATGAATAATGCCACTGACTGATGATGTCTTGTAGCAGAATCCATGATTTGACCGAGCGGCGGATATCAGTAAGCTGCACACCACAATCCTTAATAGCCCACTTAAGACTAACGCTTGACAACAGAGTCAACTCAAGGAGCATTTCAGCTCTAAACGCCACCCAATGTGCCTCCTCGTGTTTGCTCAGCAAAGCTCAAGATTGCAACCTAACCCTAATTTCCTCTTCGTAGACATATCGATATTCGCAACAACCAGTTAAGACCACAGCTCTGAATGCCTGTTTTGTTTGAGGTGGCGGCCATTAGGGATCTTGTGAAGAAGACAAGTAGATGGTAACGAGGTGTTTCCTTGAAGATGCCAATCTCGAGTCCATGCGGTACAAATGAGGCGTGTTGAGGCAGTCAGTTGGGTCCTCTAGGAAGAGGCTGCAGTCAGTTGGGTCCTCTAGGAAGACGCTCATCAGTTGGGTCCTCTAGGAAGAGACTGCAGTCAGTTGGGTCCTCTAGAAAGAGGCTGCAGTCAGTTGGGTCCTCTTGGAAGAGGCTGCAGTCAGTTGGGTCCTCTAGGAAGAGGCTGCAGTCAGTTGGGTCCTCTAGGAAGAGGCTGCAGTCNGTACAGGAGAATGGAACCCGATGTACAGCTAACTTTTAAACGGTGGGATTTACATCCCATAAATGTATTACCAACAGATAGAAACATGGTGCCTCAGAAGCAGACAAGCATGTTTTTAATTGTTTTCAGTAGTTATGTAATAGCGAAATGACTTTTTCATGTAAATTAACACAAAATTGGTGAAAATACATAAAAATGCCGTTTCCAATTACATAACTACGTAAAAACTACCAAAAACTTGCTTATTTGGTTACGACGCCCCAGGTTTCTATCTCTTGATAATACATTTATGGGGTGTAAATCCCACCGTTTAAAAGTTAGCTGTACATCGGGTTCCATTCTCCTGTACAAAGCTCAGTCGTTGCGTCAGCTGACGTCCAATGATAAAGTCAGTTCCAAAAATTCAAACGGGATTTTCTCAAAACGCTCAAGGGTGCCAGAGTGGCACCCTGTGGATTCTGAATCTATGTCATTTGGAGATATAAAAAATGCAAAAAAATTGCTGTTATACAAAAAGTACCACTTCTCAGAAAATCGGGGTTTTGCGTCCGGACTAGTTGGGTCATCTAAGAATAAGATTGAAAATCGTCCAGGCAAGTTTTTTTGCCCACATTGAGACTTCACCGAATTCTCACATCAGATGCCTTCACGCAGTCCAGTTGAACTGCTCTCCAATAGGTTTCTTTCAAATCAGCTTATGGTATACTTTCTATTCACCCGCCATTACCAAAGTAAACATCTTGTACATGTATATCATTCCATTATTCCTGCAGCATAATGACAATCCCTTTACCCCTCACAAGAGCACCATCCAGACATGCCGACTACGTCAGACATCTACCCGGCATCCCAATATACAAAATTACAATAGTACAACCATTTCCTTATGCTATACTTGTGATTGAAACAACATAGCAGGGAACTGTCTGGGTCTTTTTTCTGAAGGCTTAGTGACAGCTGGCATTTTAGCAGGTGACGTGCTAATGGCGTGGGGAAGAAAGCCATTCTGATATGATTGTTTATTGACAGGGTGAAGAAACAAGAGACTCGTGAGGCGGCATTCGTTTGTTGAAGAAGCAGACACACAAACATGCAGACAGAGCTGAATCAAACGAAGAAAGGCAGGCGTCGTTGTTGAACACTCATTTTTCTCAATCAGATCGAGTTGTCTGAATTTCTTCCATCGAACGCTTTGATTTTTCATTAAACTCACGACGCTACATTAAGCAATGTTCATAGCTTGGAGTGATTCCGTCTGTATCAGGTCATTCAGTTCGAACAGGAACCTGCGGTGCTGAAGTGAAACTTCTTACAAGTAAAACCAATAATCCCTCTGAGCAAACTGTTATGGATGAAATTAATGAATTCTACTGCGCTCCAACAACCCTCTTCACACAAATGAAAAGCAAAGGCTGGTTCAAAATTTTAAGTCGTGATGTGCTGCGCTTTTGCAATGCATTATGACATTTCATGCTGATGACATTTCTTTCCAGACGTTGTGTCTACCTGATCATTGTTGTGAAAATTAATAGTATGACAGTCTCCTTGAACCATTCCCTAAGCATCTCAGGCTATTCTATTGTGACATTAGAAAACTGGTAAGACATTCTAATACTTTGAATAAGACTGATCACTCCTTAGAGATTGATGAAAAGGGAGATGCCTAATTGGTATAACGGCAGTCACATGCCTTCTCTGAATTCCAGTACACCAACTACTTTTGTAATGTGCTCATCCTCTCACAATATCTTGTGGCTGGTAGCTCATTCCAAAGAATAGCAATAACTCCATCTGCTTAGTCAGCAAACGATATTGCCCATGGACCAAGGACAAATAACATAAAAGAAATATGTTCCGATTTTTGTAATCACAGTAACAGAAATCGCCAAATATTAATGGCTTGTTGGTCGTGTTCCGACAGTAGAAAAAGAACAAGCATCAATATGGGGAGAGTTGAACAGATTGTCAATAAGCCAGACGGCTGAGCTGTTGGAAGGCAGCAGACGTTTCTGATCATGAAGTAAACAGCAATAACGCTTGGTGTTCATAACGGCGTGATGTATCATGCCCTCAGCCCGTTTTCCTAACAAAAGATCTTGTGTCAATTTCACAAAACTTGGTGAATCATAATGTTTTTGTCCATGATAAAAGCCTGTATTGTCATTCTGGCATTCAACTTAATGGAGCTCGGGATACAGCTCTTCTCACTAAGATGCTTGAGGGTTGTTTTTACTTGCTTCATGAAACTCACAAGGATTAGATTTCATTGGTAATCTTTAACTTGCTGTGGGTGCTATGAAAAATATCTTTCATTACCACCTTGCCCTTTTGGTGGCAATATATTGCATTATATTTTTTTTTTATCCAAGGGCACATGGTTACATAGCCTTAATGCTTTACTTCACAATTAGAGGGTAAACCTAAGGGAAAGAGTCAATATACATAGAGGTTTAGAGGTGGAATTCTCTGCCAGTAGATGAATAAAGGAATGGGAAGAAAAGAAAGCTATATAAAGGGATGGTGACACAAGAAAAATGCTAATGGATATACCAAACTAGTTGGTACATGTAAGCGTTGAATCAGGGCCTCAATCGGCGATCATCACTCCAATGCCATACATTGCAACCTTCACCAGGGGTGCTTACTTTGCTAGTTCATTAGAAAATATCAAGATAGGGACTCACATTGCATTTTTCAGTGCATTGTTAGGCTATACAGTACCCTCCTCCACAGACCTTGCTTTTTCACACAGCATAGGAGGCACCAATCAGGGTGTTAGGTGTCACATTTATTTCCTTCTACGATCACTAATTAGCAAAATAATTGGGTACTGCTTCTTATTTTTACACACCCTGGTCAAAATTAGCTGTTATATGAGAATGATATAGGTCAAGGTGGGTTTTTATACAAGTCATTAACAAACAGCCAGCAATACGAGAAGAGAAATATCAGTCATTTTCAACCATAGCAACCAAAAGGTTAGGCAAGTGGCGTGCTAGTTGCTCTTAGGGCTAGAAGCTGTGGATTTCTTCTTGAATCTTTCTTTATTGAATATTCTATTGCAAACAATGTTGTGAACGCTAGAACAACTAAATCTCATGGCAGTTTTCATGGTAACCAACCTTCAGCCCAACTCATCGTGTGAATGAAACCCCATTGATTCTCTAGGACTCTTAGCATTCATCATATCAACTTGAGCACGATAGGCCATGCCACAAGCAATCAAAATGCTCCCTCATGGCAGGAGTTCCTCCAGGTCATACCCCATTTAAAAGGCAAATGCAAATATATCACAAAGATGTCCACACCAGATCTTATCAACAGTGTTATCTCATTGACTGATCCATTTATCAGCCCCAAAGGACCCTTGACAAATTTATCATATCAACTTGACCACCAGCAGCCAGGAGCAATTGTATGTCAGCCACAGCAGCACTTAGTTTCGGCAATGGATAGTGAAAATTTGACTAAAAGATGACACCTCTACCAATTTTAGTATAAGGGTGAGGCAGCATTAGATCACTTTTGCACCTGTCCATCCATAATTCCATCAGTTCTGAACTATTTTATCCTGAGAAGCAGCAGTTCAATTGGGCATCTCAACATTTTTGAAGCAGATCTTCAAGAGCTTGAATTCTGATTTCAATCTCCAAACCTGAGTCCAAACAATTCAATCTTCAAGCAAGTATGCCCCCAATCCTCGAACTTCAAGCTTAAACCTCCCAGCTCGAATACGAACTTCAATCTTCAAGCTTGATCTTATGACTTCAAGCTTGTGAACCAGACATATGCCGCCAGATGGAAAATGGCCACATCGAGCAGAATCAGTATATCAAGCTTAGATTGAAGTCCAGTTTCAAGCTTGAGGAATGGATGAGCCTCCTGGGCGTTTGTAGATATGATTTGAATTACAAGAAATGACTGATAAAATAGAGAGGAAATTACATTTGTACCATATGAAGTATAAACTGCTTGACGTATAATCTGGCCTCCAATAATCTCCAGACAGAGACAATGTCATTGCTTCTGACTACTTCAATACAAGACTGAAGACAGCATCTGGACACGAGCTTCGTCCAGTATTGATCAGTCCTATGCCCTCGGAGCAAACATAGGTTGCAGCCATTAGCAACTAATGTCAGCCTCACAGGCTCTAGGCTACAGACAAATTTATCATATCAACTTGACCACCAGCAGCCAGGAGCAATTGTATGTCAGCCACAGCAGCACTTAGTTTCGGCAATGGATAGTGAAAGTTTGACTAAAAGATGACACCTCTACCAATTTTAGTATAAGGGTGAGGCAGCATTAGATCACTTTTGCACCTGTCCATCCATAACTCCATCAGTTCTGAACTATTTTATCCTGAGAAGCAGCAGTTCAATTGGGCATCTCAACATTTTTGAAGCAGATTGTTCTATTAGTTGTCTGACATGAAAACACATTGGATTTGATATGTACGAAAGTCCAAAAGGCTCAGTCTCCGATCTTCAAGAGCTTGAATCCCCAGATTTCAATCTCCAAACCTGAGTCCAAAACAATTCAATCTTCAAGCAAGTATGCCCCGAATCTGTGGACTTCAAGCTTAAACCTCCCAGCTCGAATACGAACTTCAATCTTCAAGCTTGATCTTATGACTTCAAGCTTGTGAACCCCAGACATATGCCGCCAGATGGAAAATGGCTACATCCAGCAGAATCAGTATATCAAGCTTAGATTGAAGTCCAGTTTCAAGCTTGAGGAATGGATGAGCCTCCTGGGCGTTTGTAGATATGATTTGAATTACATGTACTAGAAATGACTGATGAAATAGAGAGGAAATTACATTTTTACCATGAAGTAAAGTCTGGCAACATCTATCTTCGACCTAATGGAATGCGGAAGTCATGTAATGTGACAGAGATTTGCGGTTTATAATCATGCCTGTCGATCACTTGTGGTCGTTCCCCGATTGTCCGCGTTGTCCACCGGTCATTCAATAGCCGCGTGTGATTAAAGATCCGTGGAAAATCCATCGATCAATTTCCTAGCTTCCGCATTCCATTAGGTCAAAGATAGATGTTGCCAGACTTTACTGAACTGCTGGACGTATAATCTGGCCTCCAATAATCCAGACAGAGACAATGTCATTGCTTCTGACTTCTTCAATACAAGACTGAAGACAGCATCTGGACACGAACTTCGTCCAGTATTGATCAGTCCTATGCCCTCGGAGCAAACATAGGTTGCAGCCATTAGCAACTAATGTCAGCCTCACAGGCTCTAGGCTACACACTGCATGCTAATCCCTGCATCAATACTTGGTGTTCTGACCCATCATTTGGTAATCCATTGAGGTAATAGCATGGATTAAAGGATACTGTCAACTAATGTGGTCCGATGTAAAGGCAATTACATGCATTCCCACACTACGGTTACGAGCCACAGGAGGAAGATTGTCACGTTTTAGCAGTAAAGGCCAATATGTCAGTTCGGAACGAGTAGCTGAAGCCTGATGTTGACATCAATGTAATGAACTGCTGATCACGAGGCAATACCATGTGAAGGATAGGAGAGGAGGAACGTGCAACAGGCCTTTCAATAGTAGCAGAGATCAGTATTAAATTTGGTGTGACTCTCTCCAGGGAGACAAAGGGGAATGTGCTGTAGCGTAGTGGTTTCCATGAAATGAGAGGCCACCCTAAGGAATGTTTAATTTTCTGGCGCTCACATGATATTTTCTGATATGCCCTTGTGGAAACATGTCAGGAAGACACTGATTAGTTCTTGAACCAAAGACCACATCCGGATGCTTTGACTACCTTCCTTTATAATTCATGTTTCAATATTGTTGCTGACAATTATGTCAGCACATGGGAGCAAGGATGACAATGCCAACAGCATGACACTTCATTATAATTTTATAAACAGGAGATTGGATTGAGTGATTAATCAGATTCAGCTGACGAACCAACTTTATATTGGGCTTATTACACATTACATGTATTGTCACTTCCAGGAGGCTGCCGTGCAGCCTTCTCTGGCCCTACCTGGACTGGTCTTCGTCCAGGAGGGCCTACCTTACCATTTACCACTCACTCACTATCAAAGGGCAGTATCATAAGTTATCTGGAAGTGACCTACATTCATTTTTTCAGGCTTACCCAATGGGAGTAAGAATCAGAATATTCTACATCTAAAAAGATTCTTCCCATGTCCTGCAGCCAGGCAGTGAAAGCAATATGAATACATGTAATCCAATAGGCGAGGCATCGTCATGAATATTCACCAAGAGACACTAGCCCATGTATCCATACAAGCTACCATAAAATGTATGATTCATCAAGACTATTCTTGTCCTAGCTCAATGATGGCCTTTCTAATAAACCTCGGGCATCATTTTCAATTAATATCTAACGACTTCTGTTGAGAAGGTGCTGAATTCGGTCCCATGGCAAAAGCCCTAGAGGCTGGTATGAGAACACGCTAGTTACCTAGAGGGGAGAGAGAAACATGTTGAATCGATGTCCTGCTTTTGCTAAAAATATATAGGCCTATCACAAATTGTCCTGATAAACAATCCACTCAGAAGGAATGGCAGAAGAAAACTGAGGATACCCGGGTTCTCCACCAGGAGTAAGTATTAAAAGGGTTTGCAGGGTTACAAACAGATATAATATTACTCTTACTAGGCATAATCAGAGATGGTCAATCGCTGTTGCTATGACACAAATATTTCACTTACCCCAAAATTTGGTGGGTTTTAAGGAATGAATTTCATGCTTCCCAACCAATTCTGTGGTATCGCACTTTCAAATGTAGAAGTGACAGTTGCCTTGTTTTACCATCCAGTTATGCTACCATTGGCAAAACTGGATGCTATCATTGGTTATAAAGGAGATGCTATCATTGGTTAGGGGAGTCGTCATAGAATATCCACCCCTAACCATTCCACAGAACCCCATTAAAAAAACTTACAACATCAGTTATTAGTTATTTGATGAGATCCAACATCCTCATTCAAAATAGTGAAGTAAATTGAAAACTGCCAGCAGTCAAAAATCGATGAAACAGTGACAAATATGTATCCTTCATGGTGCCAGGATTTCCCTGAATCAGTTGATGCACAACAGGGTAAAGAATGATATTCACACTTTTCAAATAAACTGAGCCCAAGTGGATTTCAAATTACATGCCAAATGTAAATTGTTAGAATTGTTTGGTTCTTGCAGTAGAACATGAGCCAGGGTTTCTGCCAGAAATATTTTTGAGGGTATGCAGTTCTTCAAAATCAGCAAAAAACCCCATGAAATTAAAGAAAATGGCCCTTTTCTGTTCCTTTGAGGGTACTCACAGCGTACCCTGCGTACCCTCTGGCGGAAACACTGTGAGCAGATTGCTGAAATGGAGAAATAACCATCTTTCCAATGTTTTTTGTCTGAATGATGTTGGATATCAATCCTCTCAATCTCTCTCTCTGCCTCTGCAGAAAAACTCTCCAACCTCCTGATTTCTGCTGTGACTATTTGTCCTTTTCCTCTTTCATGCTGAAGATTTACACTTGTCCATAATATAAATGCAAGTCCTCCATCCACAGAGACACCGCCTGCTCACTGAACATGTTCAACCAGAAGTTCAATAGCAGTTCAAGATAGAAGAACAGCCATTAGCGGAGCCACCGTGAGGCAAAAGTAATGGAACTGGTACTTCTGTAGAAAGCCCTGAGGAAGCTTAAGCGCAGTCTTTTTTTTATATTTCCTCATTGCTAGTTTACTTCCAAATTTGAGCAATCAAAGATATTTGGGCATTCTGATATATTAGAATCGGTAATCAGAAAACTGATCCTTCCGGCTATTTCGTTTACCAATATCTAAGCCGTGCAGAATCTCAGGGAGCTCAATAATTGCTTCCGATGCCGCTAGCAGAGTATCCATGGACTGATTCCCTGACCTCCGTGACGACAGCGATAGCCAGCTAGCCTTAAGTGATCTCGCTAACCCAATAAGTGTAATTGACGCATAATTGAATGGACTGTGATTCTGTAACAATAGGGTTATTGTGCAGACCAGTTGAGCTTGGTAGACTAGGTTTCTCATCAAAAGTGACCATGTTATGACAACAAGTTACCGTTTGTACTTGTAGTGTGGAAGCCACTATTCTGATGAGAATGCTTTGCAGAGAGATTGGTTACAGAGAGATTGATTTTCGCGTCAAGACAGCAGGAGGGGTTCAGATGATGATGCAGTCAATATCTGGAGCATGTGATAATATAGAATGTATCTGACATCAGGGGAGGGCAGTGTCAGAATGGTGTACCAGCAGATCCTGGTGATCTATTTGACTGTCAAAAAGAAAGCGAACAATAACGCAGTTGTGGTGAAAGTGACATCTTTAATCTTGATATAGGCCTACTCTCCTTCATGATCTGCCAAAAGACACAATCAGTACCACAAATGCTGTTGATGTAACTGATCCTTTGGCCATCAAGAAGGAGATATAGCTGCTGTTCGAAATCCATCTTTCTATCAACCTGATTCAGCTGGCTTTGAAGTGTGTTAATGAAAAGTCCACAAACCCTAAGAATATGATACCGTACATGTAGGCCTATTTGCCTCCGACTGCCTCTGAATGACAATATCTGTCACTGAGGGTCAAAATATACCTTCAACTGCAACATACTTACCACTTTTCATTGAGTCACAATCCATTCAGTCTTCAGGGTAGTTCAGTACCGAATGTAATTAAAATGTTTGCACGGTTGATTTCTTTACCGATTATCGAGATGGCTATCAATCAATGGCCAATTAGTGGAACTGTGTGACTAAACTACACTGCTGTTGTAAAATGGTAAAGAGGAATATGGAGCCAGAGGAATTTCTGAGACGTCCTTGTAAATGACACCATATTGCAAAAGAGGAGGTATGAAGAAGATGAAGGAAATGATGCCTGCTCATAGTGGCACAACAAACATCCCTGCCAATTGCACTTAGAGCTCCGAGATCAATCTTGATGTGCTCAGCTTCTTCCGAGATCCTTTGACATGGTTTCCTTCTGAATTTACAAGAAACCCTATGCTGCTTACCTCTTAGCAAACACCAGCATTGCCCCTCTAATCTTCTGTTTTGCTCTTGATGTCTTTATAGTGTGAATCATCAAAAACTCTTGAAAGAAAGTTTTGCAGCTGAAACTTTTTAGCATTATCTTCACATTTACAATCGATAGACAAATAATGTTGAAGTTCAGGGTTCGTTCTCTATGAATTTAAAAAGAAGTCTTCTTCCAGACGTGTAAGCCTTGTCCAAAGAAATGATGTTTAGAAATTCGTTATTTTAGCAGTATCTCCTTACAAAACACACTGCACATATTGTCTTCAAAATATTCTTTCACCAAACTTCTCTGAAACTTAATCCTTTGAAGTTTGATCAGCAGCCTAATGCAATTTTCTTGTTGAAAGGCATGTGGGAGTTCGGCCACAATCCTAAGAAAATGACTGCTTTGGAATTATCTTGGTGTGCTTTCTGGCATGATATCCTGAACTGGAAAAGAAATATTCTGACTATCAGTCTCCACATTCCTGATTCATCCACATCTTGTTACTTTGGTTAACTTGAGCTAAAAGCTTGACATTTTGGGTTCTTATGAGGAACAATGTCTAGAAATATCATCCAAGGAATATTTTTTTCTTTATGCTTACCTTGGTTTGATGTTAAAAGTAGTCATCATTTCATGACAAAGGTAACTTGTTTTTGTGAGAATGCACACTGTCATTTTGCAACTCCTCACTTAGGACTAAATGATTTTTTCTTGAAGTGATCCTCACTCAAAAACTTATGATATCAACTGAGAATGTCTTCTTAAGCACTGTCTGAACAGTACCAATATCTGAAGGATTCTCTTTCGATGCTTTTATTTGGTGAATTTGCCGTCCTTTCTTCAAGGGATAATCCACAAGATGCAGTCAGTAATGGAGCCAGCGACTTAATCATATCCTTTATAGCCTACTCAAAGAGCAACACCCTTGTCCAATGTGTTAAAATGTGTACCATTTCCTCATTTAGTGACTCGAATCCCCCAGTGGTTCATTACAGTCTCCTGAGATAAGTTTGCATGACACAAGCTTTACGAATGACACCATGAGTTAGACGTTAGATACATCATCCAGCGATCAGTCAGCAACACAGTGAAAAGAAATGTAAAAGCTTTTTCTCTCTCAAGGACTCTCAACAATCAACCAACATACAGCTGCACTGGATAGAAAATTTATGGATCTTTTCTTTGACGTTTCCATTTCTGGTGTGGATACTTTGAAAAAGATGTTATGCCAAGACGACGTACAAGGCAATATGGAATAAG
>NMRB01000093.1:652083-693457 GCA_002633025.1 Notospermus geniculatus
AAAGGTATTAATAATCACATAGAGAATTTCTGAAGCGACGACTTCCATATTTGGGGTCGGAGACCTTGAACATTGAATGAGGGAAGCATGGTGTCATGTAAACAATAACAACACGTGTGTTTTGAACGGGAGACGTGTGTTTTGAGAGATTTTAATGCTATTATGCCATGAAAGTGCCAAAAATGAACTGGAAATAACAAAATTACACCGTTTCTGCCATGCAACTTCCGATTTAGCATGTTTTTTGGGTCGTTTCATTTGGCTCGTTTCTTTTGAAACGTTTCAATGTTTACATACTACCCCTTATGACAACCTTGCTTTTCTGCCTCCTCCTCACAGATGTCTGTGCTGAAAGGTGCATCCTACATGGTGCAATCCTATCATTTGACACTCTGCTTCCCTTCCTCTTGTTCACAGGTGTCTGCACTGAAAGGTGCATCCACCTTTTGACCACCTTGCTTTTCTTCCTCTTGCAACGAGTTTCTTCTTAAAATCTGCACAGGATTGTAACCACAAGTGAGCTGAATGTGCAAATGGAGGACATGTGCATATCTTTGCAGATTCAGTGTATCAAAATAGTTCAACACTATTTCAATCTAGACAAAGAGTTTCAGCTAAAGTGCGTAAAGGAAAAAATGCAATCAATTACTGACACAGAGATCAGGAGAGACATTTCATTTATATCCCAAGGCAGGAACTGTAAAAAAGATATCATCTGTCTTTCATGGAGCATGAGTTTAATGCAAACTCTTGTGATATCTCTATGGAAATGGCTCATTCATCTCAATCATAAACACAACTATTAATCACTTAAACTTAGAATTCACTATTTCATGGGATAATTTCTTGAATGGTTTGACACGCAAAGTCAATGATAGAAATGTGAATAAATCTGTCATAAATAATCTAATGATTCACAAAGTTTGTTAATTAACCAGATTCTTTATTAGAATGATAATTATCTCCTCTTCACTAATGAGTAATGAATGGGGAAGAGCTGAGTGGCGGTTACTGGAATATTATATCACATGACATTCTGGGAATAGCTGGGAGGAAAAAATGTCCAGATGGAATCATGGTGCTTATGCCTTAATTAGAAAAACCACTGCTTTGTCAGCTAATTAATCAAACCGGTAATATCAATGCCAACCAGGGACAATCTGCTTATCAATGGCAAAAGGATGCAACATTTAACCAGTCCCATTGAGAATTACATGGCTAGTACAAATTTATAGCTCAATTGATAGGCGTGAGTCACTGAGTACAGTCTCCAAGGACTTGATACAGGGTGGCCCAAAAAGAAATTGTAACATCATAATTTGAACTGTCAGCATGACAAAATGTCCTTCACATGTTATGAATGTTGAGACATTATACTCAGTTTGACCAGAACTAATCTGAAAGTGCTTATGTTGAATGTGCAAGAAGTTTGACCAACGAGGCTACCACCCATTGCTTTGGAAGACACTGTGAACTCTGGCAACAAGTCTAGCATTGCAAGATGGTCATCGTGGAGCCAGAGGTGCATCTGAACAACATCAATCACAATTTAGGAGACTGGCATACCATCCCTTAGGTTTCCTGCATTTTCTTCAAGTATTGTGTTGCTGGTTGATGTCCTCTTTGGTACCTCTCATATTGATTACCTCAAAGGAAAGGAACCGATGTACTCCGTAAATCATGGCAATTATATAACACGGATAAAGCAAGTCTCTAGGTACCCCTAGAGATCGGGATATAAACCTACATCATAGCCAGAATGTTTGCTTATCTCTCCACATCAAATGATCATTACCTTGAGCGAATGTTCTTAGATGTTCTGACCACTCTGTCCCAATCACATGGCTGTAAGCAACACCAGTATCCAATACACAGCACTGGGTTAACTATAAACCAAATGTTGGGCACTTAGTTCAAAATTCTTTGAAGAAATATTCAGGAAAAGGATGCGATGAACCTCCTTTTTGGCCTGTATTCTAGAAGCATCTGAGGTCCACCTTCAAGCTTTTGTATTCTGCCCTGCAAACAATAGCTAAAGTTAAACCTTAGAGTTAAGGAAGCTTCTAGAATATGGCCCATCTCTAAGCAAGGAAGAACATCCACATTATTGGTAAAATAACAGAGCTAAACAGTTAGAAGTTGCTTTGCCTTGAGGTATATGTCAATGATCATCAAACTTTTCATCAATCATGCCAATAAAAGCTGTTGTAGTTTCTTCAACATTACCACTACAGGCATTTCAGTTGATAAAGTCCACTTCTCTTGGACATGTTAGAAGATCATTGTCTTTTACTAAAAATAGCTTGGATAGATTTCCGATGATGCAGAATGTCAGACCATAGCCTCCTAGGCAATGTGCGGTAGGTTCTTTGGTCATGTTACAGAAAGGTTACACGCAAAACGCTCATGACCAAAGGTTGCATCGGTCAAAAGAAATGTACCATCATTTTAGCAAATGGTAAAAAGAGACACAAATTACCCAAAGCAATATCATAAGATATCTTGGAAGAAAAATGAACTCCAGGGAATGGTTGAAATTGGTGATACTCTGACATGTTCTCTTTGCTATTGCTTTGAAGGTAATGGGTGCCTGGAGGGATAGTCAGGACTTGTCAAAGGACAAAATGAACATGTTTGAGCACCGTGTTCATCAGTGTCATGTAAAAAAAACAACATTACTCTACAAGTTCAGAGGCATCTTCCCAGGCAGACATCAGATATTTCCATAAGAGGTGTCCAGGGTGAAAGCTTGCTGGACATTACATCACGCTATTTCCCAAACACCAGCTACCTCCTGCAATGTGTCAGTCCCCAAAGAACATTGAGCAATAGCCACAATGAGTTGGAGGACAGCATCACCAAAGGCTTTATTAAAAGAAGAGACAGTAACACAGTTAAGGTACCCCACCAAAACCCACTTGAGGGAGATGAACGGACCTGCTAATGTTCAAGTTCAAGACCGCTCACTGAAGTGAAAATAACAGGTCCCAGCAAAAATCTACTATGCACGACTCCACCCAGGCATGTGAATGAGAAAAAAGATCACCTCAGAGTGCTGAGTCCAAGAGAAGAAATAATGAATGATGTTAGTATCACCAAAAAGAGAGAATATTCTTTTTAAAGCACTTGTTTTGAGGAAACTTTCCTTTTATGATGCAATTGGTAAGTGTAAATGGGGCTATCTAAATGCTAATACAATGAAGAATTGCACCCTCTGCACTAAATTTATGTTGCGCAATGAGGTGCAAGTTTATTTATAGCCATCAAGTGTGCATTTTTATCATAGTAAATCAGTGCAATCAAGTCAAAATGAGTTTTTCTGCCCTGCGAGTCCAATATGTTTCACTCATTTCAGAAGCCATTCAAAAGCAGTTCAAACTTGAGGAGGAAGTTCTTTCGAATCCACCATTATCTCTTCAGCCATTCATAGTTTTACCTAGCCATTCTTTGCAAATGTGACTGCAAGTTCTCTGTCTGAAAAGTGAAACTTTTTAAATGTACATCTATTCTCTTAAACTCCTTGAAATCTGGGCCGTAAGACTGCTGGCCAGCATTTCTGGAGGATGGTGGTCTCAGACCCTTGTCACTCAAAACACCACAAGGCATGGTCAAAACTTGTGAGAACATGTTGACAACAAAAATGATAGCTTTTTATTATGGATTGTGTTAGTGCAATCAGCATTGTACATTCCAAAACAGATTTCTCTTGATGAGAAAAACAAGAGACCCTGGAAGGCCACATTACCTTACAACTGTCCAGTTCATTAGAAATAATTTCTATTTCACCGTGTTTATTGCACGAAGCAACCATAAACGTGGAACATGACAAGAACGCTTAATAGGAAAGGAACCATTGCAATCTTTGCTGGTCATGCATCGCTGTAACAGTTCATGTTGGTATAAAATAACCTCCAAGCTGCATCGATCAATCACGCTTCTGATTTTATTGGCCGAGAGTAAAAATGAACGGTTAACTTTGATCATGAAAGGTGCCAAAGGCAATTTCAACAGATTGGCCCCATGGGTACAATCTCTGTTCTCTGAAGTATTCTAAATCATATGTGCCGCTCAGGTTTCATCGCCAAGAACCACTTTGAGTGATAGACTGGACACACAGAGACTTAGGGAGAATTCAGATTAAATTTAGAATTCAGAGGGAAACAGCAAAATGCCATTGCTATTGGCTTTTTTAGGTAGAAAGCATGTGACTTATCAAACAGGTTGTGACAAGGAGACCACGCCGTAGTAAATCTACCGATGATGACAAAATCCCCATGCAAGGCTCTAACAAATATTCCTCTCCTTCTTCATCCACATGGCTAAGTCATCTTGAATTAATGATGACCGGAAAGCAATGGGTCCTCACCACATTCCTTGTGACAGGTTTATTAGCGTCATGAGGATGGATATAATAGGATGGTGGAAATGAAGAACAGCCTACGACACTTAGTTTGAGCTTCCCTAACTGACAGAGGCACAGCATACAACAATTTGAATTCAGAACATGCAGTTTGATATTCACAATTCTGATTAATATTGTTTTGAAATTGGTACTAAGTTACCATCCAGTGAGAAGGCCTACCGAAATGACCAGGCAAAGACTCTGTATGAATGCAGACCGTAGCCCTGAATTGGACTAGGACAAGGAACCATGGCGACTTGCAAAAATTCAGCTGGCAAGTGAATATCAACGTCCAAGATTGAAACTACAGTTACACCTTGCATGGTGCTGCCGATGATGACAACATCTCCTTGGCACATCTCCTCTATTGCAGTCGTAAGAATTCACTCCGACCACAAAGTGAAGCCATCTCAACATTTTTCCTTCGACGTTGACAACTGCTCTTTCAACTTTTCACGCTAACATCCTTTCCGTGCAGACATACACCAAAGAGCCAGAACTGCCAATACCAAACCTCGATATAATGGAAAAATTATACCATATACACAACGACTTCCTTGTTGGAGGAGCCTCATTGAGTGAGAAATCAATAATGTTTGAAACTCTCCAGACATAAAACATAGATCATTAAAACTATTGACTTCTTTGAACATTTGCATCTTTTTAAAAAGACTGGTAACCAGATTTTTCACGACCAAGACTAGATTGGATTGCTGTAAAACTCAGACATTTTCAACTGAAAAAAGAACCAGACTTAAGTCCCACTTCAGAAATCGATATCAGTCTCAGCTCCATGGCGTTAATCTTAACACAATCTTGAAAATGGTCCACTCATCTGGAAGCTGTTCATATTGCACAGAACGTGAGTCCAACACTTTGACGATATACTACAATTCTTCTTGCAAATATCGATTAAGATTATTGATCCTCGTTGACGCTCAAGGTCCTTATGTTCCCTGACTGGAGCATCACAGTGGCATGAGGGAAATGATCAGTCACAAAACAACACCTGCTACCTGGTACTCTTTTTTAACCAAAAGGAAGTTAAGATCCAGAGAGACATCATATTCAGCCAGTTGGACATCATATTCATGCAGCCAGTTTCTAGAGCTATACATGTATGTTCATGAAAATCCTGTCTTACAATGATTTTTGGAGTATATATCTCCCCTCCAACATTGTCTCCTCTGTATGGATAGCTTCCTAATACGCAATATATGTTCCATACTGTATTGATTGCCATTTCAAAAGAGGGAATTACACTAAGCACAGCCAGGGGATGTGTCCAGCCAAAGACACCACACAACTGCCTAATCCAGTATTCACAAAACGTGACTGGATAGCTTCTTCACAATCTATTTATTATATAGTCTGATACGCATCACTATCTGCAAACCCTCACTGAATTCCAAGAAGGATTTTTTCTCTATTTTTGATCAAGAAGCATTCAGCTGGATTAATATCAGTATTTGAGATTATGCAGTGTCTTAAAAGCAGCATTTAAATGGCTCTAAACCAACCATCAGTCACGGAAAGTATGCTCGTGAAATGCCACCATCTTTTGCAAGAATCAATTGACATGCTCTGTGAAATTGTGTGATCAGTGGACCATGCTCAACTGGGGTTTTAAGTTAGCTGGAACTGGTGTTCATGCAAGTACAAAGTATCAGCTGTGAAACAGATCACAGACATATAGCTGGAGATGTGTCTGAGAAATGACGTATCATTTCAAGATGGGCCCTAATGCCACTACGACACCATCTTTTGCAGCCTTCATAACCTTCCCAAAAGCCACATCTCTACCTTGCAATGAATGCAATTTTTACAAACTATGGCTGAGCACGTCAGATCTCATTTCTTTAACAGAAGAAATACAGAGAAAAAAGGGACCATACCAATCCAATTAGGTGAGCAGTGGAGCTAACTGCAGCAACTTAAATCGTGGCATTATTTCTTTCAAAACATTCGTTTGTTTAGGAAGGATGATCGGTGAATTGCGATGTACTTTAAAGGTGACCAGGATTGATAAAGGAGAGTTTGAGCTGGATACTGATAGATGCAGGCAGTGATGGATCAAGATGGAGATTGAATAAAGGGGACACCCCCTAAATGAAGACATGAAATTAGTTTTGCAACTTGGAAAGACTTGTGAATGAAGATGGACTGCTCAGAGGACATCACAGAATGGAGATGAGGTTTGTGTAGTATAAGAAGATACAAAAGAACAAAGTCCATGGATAGGTCATTTTCAAACCTCCCATATCAAGAACAGAAGATGTACTTGAAGCTTTAGTTGGGTCCTTCTGAAGTGTATGCCTCATTGGCCTCTTATCAAAAGGAAGTAACTGTCGATCATAGGCCTTCATGATTTGAGGAAGATTAGCCATTCTGAGGAGACAATATATAATATTGCAGCATCTTCAAATGCTCCATTGAACCATCCCCATGACATCCTTCTCTCCCACTGCTGGTACAGAACCCTCAGCCCCCAAGAAGAAGGAAAAGTTGACAGAGAGTTCAGTAATGAATCATGATTTGGATGGAGAGTCTTGTATTCTTGGCTTAATTATACTGTAATTACACATTAATTCCCGGAACAAACATTCCTTGATGGCTGGTCTTGTCAGAAGGAAATGAGATAATGAGAACGCTCTTCTGATGTTCTAGTTGGATGTCTGTTCCATGATGGAACCAATACAACCCAGAATTTGTATGAGCATACTGTTGATGATTGCTTTGTCCCCAGTATGTCCATATCACCACAAACAATATCAATACAGTGGAACCTGTCACATTGAACACCTTGGTACTTTGAACAAACTGCCTACATTGAACACTTTGAAATTCCCCGCCAGATCTAGCAGTAAAGGATCACCTAGTACGGTGACCCTTGGTACATTGAACACCTCCTTACAATGAACGCTTTTGAAATTCCCCGTGAGTGTTCAATGTAGACAGGTTCCACTGTATTTGAAAGCTAGGGAATTTTTGGTGTCAGCGAAGATGAAATCTACCAAAAAACGTTTATCCATAGCTATTGGCAGGGACCTTATTCACAAGTCCCCGTAACTTTAAGGTGCCCACAGGTCGACATTGCATCCTAAAGCAATTCGCGGCAACTAGCTTTCCAGCGATGGAAGCAACTCAGAGTGACTGATCAGTTGCCGATTTTGTCGACCTGAGTGCGCTTGCGTCTCCGAGCAACTGCCGGATGCATCATGAGCGTCCTGTTTGAGGTTTAACTGCCAGTTGCTCTGAGTTCCTTTCAATCACTGAAATGTTGACCTGCGCATGGTGTTTTTGATCTGCAACGGATCCGTAGAGTTGCTTCAATACACAATGTTGACCTGTGGGCACCTTTAAGGGCATGCCAATATAGTTTATACGCACTCTGTTAAGTTATGAGCAGAGCTTCGTGAATAGTGCCAGAGTATTGGGGGCTGGTGGTGTACAATGAATGCATCACACCAAGTTCTCCCATGATGGTGTATTTCCAGCCTGAAGAAGAATTCTGACACCTCAGCTACATTCTCTGTTTTGCTATCGACCAGCACACCGAATCATGAGAACAGCCATCTGCCGACCACAGTCCCATCCTAATAGTTCTCTTATGATTTAAACAACATTGGAAATCTACCGCAGCGATGGAATTATTAGCCTCCTCTTGGTCATGGTAACAAGTTGAGTTTCTTTGGAGTAGGGTGAGGACTCTTGCTGCTGGTGTAATAGTGACAAGCAAGCATTGCACTAGCAATATCTTTAGAAGGTGAAACCTGTGCATTATGCTTTGACAACTATTGCAGACATGGTGGAGATACTTAGTGTCATGAAGAACAGGACAAGAGGAAACTCTTGGTGTGCCCATAGCTGGAGTGGTTCATTTGACAATAGGCAATTCGATGCAAAGAGAGTGCACATACATATGTAAGAAGTACTTTACAACTAATTAACTAGTGAAGTCTGGATGTACGGTACCGGTATCTTCGCACCACATCAGCACAAATGTGGATTCCTTCACAATGCAGACAAGTGCTTATAAATTAGAATATGTTTGCTTCAGCTACACCAGCAGAGCTTTAAGATGACATTCATTGTCATTGAAAGATGATATTTTTCTGAAAAAAGGGCATTAGCAGAGGAGAAAGTGACGGATGAACCACCTCGGATCATAGCAACTGAGCACTGGGCATGCTTCTGAGTGGCACTTCCTGTAAAAACACTGACTGTTCAGCTTAAGTGTCCTACAACGGTAAAGGAAGTAATGCTTTTATCTTGAAAGGAATGTGATATCCTTTGCTAACAACTTTCAAATGCTTCTACTGTAGTCAATAACACCCGAGAGGCAGTCGACCTCCAACATCCATCTATAGAGAGCGGGTCATTGAACAACCGGAGGCCAAACAAATCAATGACAGCCTTTGTCAGGTTTGCTGTGGATGACAGTATCTCTGAATAAAGAAAGTGACAAGCCTGTCATCTTCAGAATGGATGAACCACCGGATGGACATGGAAATCAACAGCCGTGAAATGTTTGAAAACCTGCGTTCAATATTATGCATTAGAAAAACAACTTTGTACTGACAANCTGCATCAAAATTTTGGAAATTTGGGAATATCGTAATTACGTAATAGCCCATCAGAAAAAATCCTAAAAATCAACATTTTTGTTATGTAATTTTTTTGTGATTTTTGTTGCAGTTTTGATAGAGTGGAACTTTCTAAGGATCAGGGACTTTGTTCCATCGAAATCTGTTGAGTGGTTGCTGAGATATTTGAGATTATCAAAATTTCAATAATTTGAGATTTTTCAAATTTTCACAAAATTTTGATATCAGTAGACAGAGCTCACCTAAAAACCAAGAAGTATGAAGTTTTGGAATGTTTAGGGGAAACTGGTTAGAAGTTAAGCATGTTTTTCAAAATATCAATATTTTGATACTCTGAAAAATACGCTATATTTCTGCCCAGTTAAGGCAAAAAGTTCCAAAATTTTGTAAATCCACATTCTGACGTTAGCTTTATCTAATGGCATCAAAATATCCTATCAACACGAAAATCTCAAAATATCAAAATTTTGATAATCTCAAATATCTCAGCAACCAGTCAACATATTTTGATGAAACAAAGACCAAAATCCGTAGAAAGTTCCACTCTATCACATCTGCAACGAAAATCACAAAAATATTACATAATAAGAAGTTTGATTTTTAGTGTTTTTTTCTGATGACCTATTACATAATTACGATATTTTCAAATTTCAAAAATTTTGATGAAGAAATGTGACCAACAAGATGTACTTTCATATGCAACAAACCGTGTTTAAATTGGCCCAGTAGTTTTTCAAATATTCAAAGTATCAGGTGTAGATAAACTAATGTCCATGACTGTACATCACTATACTGGGAAGAAAAACCTGTATCGAATGAATTTTTGTTGTGCTGGAATGGAACAATTGTTCAGAAACAGCAGAGATGTCAGTTAGTCAACAACAAGAACACCAACAGGAATTACAAGAACAATGGTTCATCTGTGGTTTCTATTTCAGCACTTTCATTATACCTGATGACATGACATCCAACACCTTGCAAGTAATTACCTGCTGTCTTATATTTCATCACAACAGAGTGATGAGGTTCAATCCAAACACGAAGGTGTGGCTATTGTGTATTCTGAGATGTTCCTTCTGTTGAGACCCCTTTCCTTCAGAGTCACACGTGAGGTGACCATCAAAGCACTCTGTTCCCCTGAGTAAACACCAAACCAGACAGACCACGGAAGGCCCTCGACACTCATATATTTATCCAGAAAGCTGTCAGTTTCCCATAGTTTGCCAATCTCACAATCCCTTGACCGAATCATACGAAACACAGCACTTCAAAGTAATCATTCTTACCCAGTGCCGACAGAACTGATGTTGTAAGGGCAACTTGGGGGTTGATATTACGGTGGCCAACCATACATGCTGATTTCATGACATGGCTGAATTGGAATCATGGGAATACAGACGGAAATAGAGACAATGTGGAAGCAGATATTTGCATGTCATGTATACGGAAAGGGAGACGGGAGTTTGCACCGTTTCATGCTGTTAAGATTCAGAAGGAATGTAATCATCATTGCCAGAGAAATGCACTTGATACTCAAGTGGCAAACAGTGTACAGTGTAATAATGGCGTGATGGTGAAAATACTGCAGGCACAGCACTAATGACAAATAATGCACTGCTTCTCACTGGACTCGCTGGTAAAAAATGGTGCTTAATGGTTCTGTAATGTGGAGATGATGATACCATGCAGTTAGCTTCGAAGTGGCAGAACTGAAAAAGCCAGTCAGGGATGCCATTTGTATCACAGGGGAAACCTGAGCCAGCCAGTCACAGTGTTACAGCGCTACATCTGATGAAACCTTTCTGTATTAAAGGGACTGTTCATTTTCGTCAATTGAGGAATCTGAGTTGTGATCCTTGAGAAAATGGAGAAAGCTATGAAGCTGCAAACTGCAGCGATTATTCTGTACAGCACAACAAATAATCCCTGCAATTTGCAAGTGCATAGCTTTTTCCGCTTTCCCAAGGATCACAACTCGGATTCCTCAAGTGATGAAAATGAACAGCCCCTTTGACTAGTAAATGCAAGGCGACATCAGTAGAGAAATATTGCCAACACATCACCTATCTCCAAATGGAAAAGACATGAAAGGAAATAATGCAACACATTTCCCAAACCATGATGATGAAAACAAGAGCTAGGGAACGGGAGTGGTAGTTTGAACGGTGATATAAAGTTTCAAAGAAGTGCCTCAGCCAAGCCTACCTACCCCATATAAACAGAGAGGTCGAGACTCGACTTTTGGGGATAAATGGCAGCATGGTTGTATTTGATATTACTGGCAGTGATTATCATGCTGCGCTGGGCGAAATCATGGGTATCTCATTTCCCCTGATGGGAAAAAAGTATCAGTGATTTATTGACCGATGTACGCTGAATCCATGGGATACGCCGAGATTGCTATCATCCGTGGTAACATATTTCATTCCAGTTTCAAAGAATTATGAAAAGCTACCATCAGTTTTATAGGATGGAAACATAACCATGCAATAATGTGTTGTTATCAGAACTAAGAAATAAAACCAAAGGAAATTCCAGCATTTCTTTTGCTTCCTTTGATGCATTTCTCATTTCAACTGCATGTTTGTTATGGTCAAGCTTCCGCGATGAGAGGTGACACAGATCATTTACAGTTGCGGAAATTGTAATGTTTGGTGCACAAAGTATGAAATTGCCTCAGATCAGTGTTGCAGATAAGGGTGGATGAATCCAAATCGAAGAGAGAACTGAATTGTCACTTCACGCACATTCCATCAATGATTTTTTACGATACACAGGAGTAAGGAGGAAATTGCGTTTTGTTGGAATGAACTTTTCCTGCAAAAATAGCTGCTTCAGGATATTATCACGTTACCACCCAAAGGTTCATCTGGCATTGTACATGTCCCTTTCCATCAGAATTTCATCTATTTCCATTATGTTTGAGCGTATCTCTGATTGGTTTCGTTTTCCATCAATCTTTCATGCATTTGAGCAGCGAACCAACAATAAGATTGGACACGAGCTTGACACATTTCCATGCAGCGAGCAAGAAAGTGTAAATTGCCTTGCATGACTACAGCATCCTAATGGATAGCTCTATCAAAAATCCGAAATCAGAAGCCACCCGTCTGTGAATGAAAGCTCTGTTGATCAAAAGAAGGAAATCTGGTGACAAAGGGAAATAGGATTGGTTGGAAACAAATAAATTTCTTGGAAGAAACTTTGCATCAAGAATATTGTACTCCTATTTCCCTCAAGGGAATTACGGCTAAGGATTTCGTCATGCAATGCCAATACCCCCATCATATTGCTCCTCACAGAGACTATTCTCCCAAAGAACGCCGCCACTTTTTTGGCTCATCTTAATGCTGCAGTACGTGATCCAATAACTATTGGATGGTAGCCTACCTCCACGCAACATCAATGATCTCAGCTTAGAACAGCCATGTGATATTATGAGAAAATAAACTTGGGCATTCTTTGTAACTTATAATCCTTATAACTTTTTCAGACACACATTCTTCAACATCCACCAATTTCTGCATTTGTTTGATTTGGAAATTTGATTACTGCATCCATCTGACTGAAGATGCTATTTTCAGTCTATTTTTCATCTAAAAAATTCTTTTAAAACCCAATTTAGGTAAGATGCTGGGAGTATCTCGAGTTTATACTCTGATCACAGATTTGGCTAATCCTTATGATGAGTTACGTGACCTAATAACAATGACGCATTCATTCAACTAGATCAATAAGTGCTGCTTGGAATGAATGTTCCTTTTCCAACTCTAAAAAGAAGTTTTGTTGATAATACCACAAAAAAATTTGATTAAACAGTATGAGGGTTATTAATGGATGAATTGTTGCCAAATTTGGGCATCTTATCATCCTCATGTTTGACGAATTCCTTCAGAGGGTTGTGTAAATTTCCTCCTCCTTTTCTGACAAAGAAACCCCATGTAATACTAAGTCATTGTGTGATCATGACCTATACCCATCCAAATCAGTTAAGGCTGACAAACAGACCCATTCAATATGCTAAACGAAGATGTATATTTGGTCGTCTCTACAAATTTATTGATTACCAAGGGAATCTCCATACCATTTGATTGAATAAATATCTCCATATATCTTCAATCTCATCAAGAAGTATTGGCTTTTTAATGTAAATCTCCCAACATCTATTTGCATGATTGCATGATATGTAGGGCAACGTGGATGTTCCGACAAAGGGCCGCTTTGGCATGTTTGGAATGTAAAGAGAAATTGAAGTGATGGATGAATGCAGAACGAATTACTTCCTACAAATATGCCGAAAAATGATAACTAATAGCATTATAAGTGTACAATCTGTATTTGCTATATAAAGTTCGAAAAGATCGTAAACTACATGTCAGTCTTTATTGAGATAAAGTTCCAGCTACAATCTAGAATTCACAACAGCTGGAGCAAGTTATCAATAACTCACGCTAAATGACGAGCCATCACTTTTACTGAAGGTTCCATATCTATTCTTCTCTACACAAAGGATTCCTTGTCTCACTTCAGCTGATGAAATGACAGGGAATGTCAATCATTTTGGTAATCAATCACTGTAAGGTAATATTTCCTTCATAGGTGACAAAATGTGTTAGTTTTAACAGATATCTCAAAGAAATGATCTAATGAATTTTGTTTTCAATGAATTTCACACTTGAATTTCGTCAAGCCATCAAACAATACATGATGGCTGTCAATCACCAAATTCTTCCTTATCTGATTCTGCCAGACAACCTTGTTGGTAACTGTCTGCAATGAAAGCTGCTGAATTGAAGCTTTTCTTTTGAACAAAGTGACACAACAAGAAACAGACCGTAGATTAGAAATGGCTTTCAGACCAACTTAAGACGAGCCATTCTACAAAGATTTAGCTAATGCTCTGTGAAATGTCAGCATCCACAAAATTGGAGATTTTTCCCTCAGATTCACAAAACACTCAGGAACAACATAAGAGACAAAACCAATCAAAGACAGAAAATCCATTGACTCAACTGACTGGTATCTGGAAGCCATAGAGATGTAATGGTAATGATGACAATAACATACGCTTTAATGGTTGATTTTGTTCAATGTGTTCAACACTTGCTGGAAACATTGTACATGTACATCCAGCTCAATCTTTCTTTCTTTTATAGTGGGCTGTGCCTTGGACTCCATTTAGACCACATATTTCCTGGGAAATTATTACATACTACCGTAGTTATATGGTGACCTGCATTGTCCTCCAGCTGTCAGAATTCTTGGTACAAACCACTATCTGTGGAAAATGACAAACCTCCAACAGGCCTGATGCTTTTTTTGCTGGATACAGATTTTTATGGAATTCTTCTCACAATAAACCTTTCAATCAATAATACTAATGCCACCATTAGTATCCAACATCCAATTCTTTCGCACTAGACCGAAGAAAAATATGACACAAGAATGCTGCTTTATAAATCATACCATCGTTTACCCTGTTCACTGAGACCTGGAAATGTTCAGTGAACCAGAATTGATTGTCATTGCATCCTTCCAGGAGAAAAACTTGTCACAAGAGAACTTACTGTGAAGGTGAGATTTACTCGAGATAAAGAAAAATTGTCACTGAAGCTAACAGCTAATTAGTATTCATGTGGAGTTCACGATAATCTTCATTGAGAAGAAACAGGTTGATGCTGTTAGAAAAGAAAGCGAATGATCTTGAGTGGGTTGCTTCAGCAATTCAGCATAATAAAACTGCTCCTCAAGTGGCCAGAGTGAGATATTTCGTAGACATTCCCCAGAAGTTGACCCCACATGGGATTTCTCTTTCATTCTGGTTTAGCTCCAAGAACCAAGTTTTGTGGTGATGGCCAAATGCAGGTTTTCTCTTCTCTCTCATCGAAGCAATGGTGAATCTATTTGGAATGGTATCGGCACTGATGGAAATTAATGACATTGCTGGTAATCAATGCATTAATCTGTATATCACCTTTGCATGGAGACAAAAGTGATATCAATGTTGAATTCCAGGGCACTTGTTAAAGCAATGCAAGGAAATTTGATGCTTCATTAATGCAGCTGACCTGCATATCAATTGACAAGGAACAATGGTATGAGGTAAACTTTCCAATTAAAACATTATAATGGGAATTCAATATGGTTAATAATTGGTTAGTCTTGTTGTGACTTGCAATTGGGCTGTTATTTTTCAGAGCTATAACAATATGTAGAGCACCAAATCTTACTCTCCTTTTGGTGCAAAGCTTTAGCAAAGTGAAATGAACATTGGCAGGATATAGAACACCAAAAGTTGCTCTCCTTCTAGTAAGAAGTGAAAAGAACATTGCAAGAGAAAAGAACATTGCGAGTGAAAAGAACATTGTGAGGATGGTAACTGCTTGACAATAAAAGAATGTTGTTGGGTTGCCAATTGGGAGGAAGATGGTGTATAAGAACAATGGCAGAAGAGATAATCGCTAAGAATGTAGCAGATACGACCTTGCCTGATGAAAAAGATTGCATATAAAAGAATAAGGATGAAGAAAAGAGCTGGCACAGGTGCTCAGGATACATGTGCCTGATACAAAGGCATAGGTATAGAGAACACTGGTGAAGTGCAAAAACATGACCAAAGCTGAGCAGTGGACAATGAGAATAGGCCATTAATACAGCTCAGATAGTCAGGCAATTTCAGGCATTGATCCGACACCACTGATTAGACGCCATGTTCCATTCCAAACATTTTCCATCATCATTCATTAGCAACTGGGTAGAGATAAGAAAGGAAAGGCAATCAAGGTAGCAAAGTGTTATCTGACGAGGTATATGGTGGCAAGATACATAGTATACTAACTGCAGTCTAGGGTTTCACTGCATGGCTTTGAAGTCATATGCTTGTTTTCCTCGGTGACATTTTTGTGATGGTTGCCTTTTGTAAGTCATTTGTAGGTCTTCATGTCAAATATGGTGTCATCCTAGTCCCATGCAGGTCATATGTTATCCCTGTAAAATATCCTCCAATTCCTAGAATTTGGTGCACTTCCACATTGCTAACTTAGTGGAAGCCATTTCTTCCACAATTTTCTATATGAAACACGGGCTAGCCACACGGGTTCTTAAATCGATGAATTACTCTTCGGCTTATATTCTAGTTGTTGATGACTGGAAATGGATGACAAAGAGTTGGGATGATGATGATAGAAGAAGCTTTTCCATTTCTGGTTTCCTTCTCCCCACTTACCATGTGAAAAAAATAATTTTCGGTTACCTGTTGACAGTGAGGAGTAAAGCTGAATGGTAACTCTTAGTTCTGATTCATATTGTAACTCCACATAAATGCAAAACATCTTTCAAACTTCATGATACGTGGAAACATAGAATCATTTTAGTTTGAGCACAATGCGGAGAACAGGACAAAGACTACGTTGATTGCAGCATGTATTTGAAATATCCTGTACACAAGATGTTAGTTACACAGAATGACAGCAAGATGAATGATCAGTATACAGAAAATACAGCCATGCACGCTGTTGATGCAAGCAGTGTTTGGATTCATTGAACATGTGATGGCCACTTTAATCAGTTACCGTGGTGAAGGTTACCAAGTACTGTCATGGATTGTTTGGTCTGCACCAGTGCCATTATTCCCAGCAATACATCACAATCAGAATGACAGCAACAAGCACGCGCCTCCACCAACTACTAATTAAATGCGCAAAAATTGATTTCTTAGATCAAACTGCACCGCACAGCCTTTGTTTCACAGCTAGATGGGAAAGATGTGTACATAACTGACTGCTCAAAGCATATTTGACATTTGCGGCCTTGGTGTGTTTACCTTGAGTCAGGATGAGTTGGTGACAAAGGAGGATCATATAGTCCATTTAGGATGGCAAACTCCTGAAGATGAAAACAGCAAGTCGGCGGCATACAAATGCACAACATTGGTTTATTCTCAAAGTTTACCATATTCGCCCCAAAATAGGCAAAATACTTCAATTTGGGCTGAAATTAGGGACCCTGTAAAGAAAAACAATATACAGATCATTTATGTTTGAATTTGGATTCACAGGGTCTGATGAGTTTAGTACAAGCAATTGTTAGTCTTAAGGGCTCCGCACACTAGCGATTTTTCGAGCGATTTTCTGGGCGATCGGCCTTGCGACCAGGCCAGCGACTCAACATTTTTACCTTTTGGTCTCCTCTTTGCAGCAGATTGTTACGCGGCTGAATTACACAATTTGGTCGCGCGGTAAGTCTCTCCGACTGGTCTCTTTACATAATCGCTTCAGTGATCGCTTTGTTGCAAACACATTCACTTGCCGACTACATGAGCGACCAAGAAAGACCTGTGCGTGTTGAGCACGTGCACATTGTCATGTGACCGGTGGAACGTTTCCTGATTGGCCAGTTTTACCGTCGGAAGTAGTGGACAGAAGGACAATGCAAGACAGCGGCAACCAAGCGACCGAAAGTTCAACATGTTGAACTTTTGGTCGCTTAGCCCAGTCCACTGCTACTGCGACCATCTCCAGCAAAATAGTCGCCCCTTTGCGGATCGTCCTAGAAAATTGTCGCATGCGACATAGCTCAGCGACTTCACAGGCGATTATCGCCTGCGACGTCGTAGTCGACAGTCGCCTCGCTGGTCGCCTCAATTTAGTCGCTAGTGTGCGGAGCCCTTTAGTTTCAACAGTTGGAACTGTCTTCCCTCTCGTATTGACAGATAGGAAACCACTTCCCCAAGACATCTTTTCCACCTACACCACCAATTAACCAAATATAGTCCTTCAAATGTAACTGAAGGCAAATATACCACTTTAGTATTAATAGGCGTTACGTGGATTTAGAAATGCAGAGAAAAGGGAAAATAACCTTTCAGTGTCTTCTGAATGCCACATAAGACGACCAAAAGCTGCTTATCTACCACTTCTTGTTCCTAGTTTGGTTGCTGAAGAGCAATGTAGATGAAACGTTTGTCTCCCTTCCAGCAACTTGAGCAGCTGTCTCAGATCAGCTTTACTTAGTTCCCAGACGTAAGAGCTGCTTTGATCAATCCATAAACAGGTGATACACAAGATGCTGCCAATGAACCATTTGTTCCCTTTTGCTTCCCTTCATTGGTCTTTCCTTTCCCTGGTAATCGTCCAATATTCAATATCAATAGCAAATTTTGCTAATCAGTACCATCCTGTGAGCGTCAATCATCAATCATACTAATCATTATCATTCGGACGCCAATCAGACACCAATTATATACGGTAAGTTCTCCCTCAAACCAAGTATGTTGTATTATCAGGTTCGGGTGACACTGTAAGTATGGCACAACTGGTCAGACTTCCGAAACGGCATCCGGTGTCCGATGCCATCGGAGATGCTCGATGTTAATAAACCGTCCCTAACCACCAACACACCATAATAGGCTAAACATGTAGAAATATCTTGTGTCATGCCAAGGGTGGCCGACATCTTTAGTGTTGATATATTGGTAGCCTCATATTCACCTGTAATGGACATAGTAATGTGATCAGGCAGAACCATTAGGGGGAAGTGTGGATCAAAGAAACATGTAACAGCACTACTTGAGACGGAAAGTAAGATATATTGTGATGAAAGAAGCCCATTATGATGAAGAGATAGGACCATAGAGCCTTCTAAACCACATCATAGAGGCGTTCCTTTTCACTGTCAGTTTTTTCATCATTTAAGGTACTGCTACATCCACTAAGGTAAAAAGACAACAATTCATTCATACAGTGTCTTTATCCCGATATAAGACATGTCCTTTTCTGCTTTGAAGGGCTAGGCCAAAAATGGCACAGATTATTTCTAGTTCAGACATTCTTCTGACTCACTAAATAGCAATAAGTGTATCTTTAGTTCAAAGAAGATGATTTCATACGCCCATTTTTAGAACAAGAGCTACCGAGAGGGACATCAGAGAACCAAAACAAAATGCATAAAAGCATCAAGGCTTTGAAAGAATTACGGTACATGTCAAAGCCACCTGACTTGATACCTTGAATAAGAAGGTTTGATTTCATGGTTTGATACAGTGAGGGAAAATACCAAATATGACAACAGTTCAGTGGGTGGCAACCATCATAAACCCATTCATAAAGCTTTTGATGTATCAGCAGCAGCAAAGATAGCTCAGTTAAGAATAGGTGTGACAAATATGGATTAGTTCAGAGACGATCCTCAAGGAAGTAAAGTTATATTATGATTACATTTACTGGGAAGTGAGCTAAGATCTACAAACCACACTTTTTGTCACATTTAAAGGAGTGTATCAGCTAACAGTTGCTTAGAGAGATAGATAAGGATTAATAATGCAGAACACTATCAAAGTAGAGGAAGTGGCAAGAGACATGTTCTCATTGCGATTAAGATTGTTTTTCTTTCAACATAATGCTCCTTAATGGCACACATTGTGACAAGCTTTATTGCTTTTAGTGCAGAAAGGGGAAAATGACTTTAGCACCTCTCTCATTCCTAGGCGAAAGGATTACCTCAAATGGTAGACTATTAACTCCTGACATGTCTGATGGACAATAACACTTATGATGCAACACTCCATTAACATAATGTAAAGACAGACCTGCACTGGGTTGAGGCAGGAACCTTCATTGTGACAAGCTTTGTCGCTTTTAGTGCAGAATGGGGAAAGCGGCTGCACTACTCATTCCTAGATGAAGGGACTGCTCCAAAATGGAAGAAGAGGACAAATTCTGATGTTCCAACTTTTTTGATTTGTAAAGAAAGGAAGACCCACACTGGGATTTGAACCAGAGACCTTCTGCTTCTCAGTACCATCTGACCATGCAAAGAGGCATGTCCAACGCAAGCTGGACAAGTAGGAGCGTGGTTATGCTTCATTACACAGTGGCCGCCTTACCACCACCCAAGATCTCATGCTAAAACGTTATCAGTTTGTTTTTGTATGCGGATATTGCCACTGCCAGAACCAACAAAATTAATTTGTGGTAGAGCTCAAGACCACTTGATATGTTTGAATGGCAAAAGAAAAGACCCTTAGACTAATGCATTTTACTGGTGTAGCTCTGGTGGCCTATGATAATGAGGAATGTTCCATGATGAAAAATGAATTTTCAGCCAGTACGCTTCAATGATGGCAAGCATGTGTTCCAGGACCAATGTTGACAGCCATCACTGTACAGATGATTGTTTTTGTGAGAGTCCACCACATTGCAGATGATATTTCATCCATAAATGGTGATCAGTCAGAAGGACAGGCGAAGAATCTACGTAATTAGCACCAAGGAAAGGCTTGTTGTGGCCCAATGGCAAACTACGTGATGACCTTGGTCACAAGATGAGAAAGTACTGTAGTCATGGTGACAATTGCAGTTACATGGACCCTTCTAAATTGGAGTGATCTTGAAAACAATGAATCATATTTATATATAGGTAGTACTCCTTAAATTGATTTCTCCTCTAGATACACATTCTCTGTGAAGTAACGTGGAGTGTATTCCACTTGGTAACTTGACTCTGGGAAGAAGACATTATCAGAGATCACACTCAAGCTTAGCTACATGTTCCATGAGGATGACACTCTGCTCTGATTATTGGTAATAGATGACATGTCAAGACTGTGACATGACAAAGTGAAGGGAGAGCTGGTCCTGTTCTGATGTCAATTATGCTATTATGCTTTTATGTTACTATACATAAACACTGTACTGTACATAAATACTAACTGATGACATACAGACAAATGTAGCATAGAGAAGATCCATTAGCGGTTATCTCTTAATTGACGTTTGAATCCATTATGATGTTCACCTTAATTACGATACAACACACCGTTCATCAGACATGAAAACAACTGTCTGGTGAAGTAATGCCCAGACAATGTCGATTGGGTTCTGGTTGTGTTCAGAGAGCATCATTCATCCATCCTGTTACACTCGGCCCAGTGTGTACGCGACGTTCCGGTCTTCTACACACTGGCACTTTTGGGGTTCAAAAGCTGTGAACACCACTTGATGGCACTCCACTGGGCTCCAGCCAATCACCACGCTTTCTCACTCATAATTCCCGGGGAAATTCTGCGAAACTAAATGAACGTACTTCCAGGAATAACGCAAGGACCCGTGCTGCCACCACGCGGTCTTCACGACTGTTAATCTCTAAAAGAGCCAGACGCAGAGTGTGACTCACCGAAGGGGTGAGCTGGTAGCGTCTGGCCAAGCGAGACTACCATCCTGTAATCTTGTCTCCAGATTCTTCAGTTCTGAAGAGGCTGTCACACCATTTACGCCAGTTCCTTTATTTCATGTTATCATAGACCATCCAAATGATCTATCATGCCAACGAAAATGCAAACGACAGCATGTCTTCAGCTAAAGGCACATTAATGGGGTAATTATTAGATAAAATGCAAACTAAGTGCCATTCAATACCTATTAAAGACTTTCTTCAAAGGATAACCATCCCAAATGGGCAGATAAAAAGAGATGTGGTGTCTTTGACATCACCTGTAACTCATTCGCTCTTCAAAGGGTAAAGTTGAACCAAGCATCGGTGAAGAAGTAAACATTCTGGGCTGAGGAGATGAAAGGAAAGTTGGATAGTTTGACGTCTTGTCAATGTTACTCTGAAACAGAAAGGCTAGCATCATCACATTGGGAAGTCATGATGAAAATGCCCTTTCGTGGACTGAGAGGCAGACAGATTTCAAATCTGAAACAAAAAGGAAGTTTTTTTCCCTTCAAAGTCTCAATAGCTGTATACCATGACACAGAAACCCATTACAGGTCATGACACTTCGCTCCAAGTGTTTACCCATGCACACTTGCTATAATGGACTTCCTTAATGATATGGAATGAGAGGAAGTTGAACACAAAAAGGAAGACACTTTGAAATCATTACTTCATACTTGCGTTCTACTTCATATATCCTTACATTAGAAAACCACTTAGGAGTCAAAGAGCGAAAAGTGCTTGTGTCTTCCTGTGTAACAAGGCAAACAAACTTAATTCATGGTACTTCTTCAATTTTATTCACCAGCAAAGCAGAGTGAAGATCAGAGCAGATCATTAACAAATTAGACACTGAATTGAGTGATCATGAGGTACGGTATCTAAAGAAAGAACATGTTCGTATTCAATCTTGCATGTCTAATGCACCATCTACACTTCATTTTGTGGTAAATCTCCGTCTGAAAACAGTAGAGATGCCTTCCAATGATCGCTGCTTCTTGACTGACGTTCAATCAGCCACACAGAAGTGGAAAACAAATATTTGCTATCTGCCATCATGAAATGAATTGAAACTTTACGGTTTTTGTTGCTTCTATCAGATGTGATGTTTAACCCAACAAGGAAGACAAATTCTTTGCCCTTCATGTGGATGGTACCACCACAAGTCAAGGCCTGTTTACACATCAACATTTCCAAAACATCCAGCTGCAACATTTCCAAAACACTGTTGTTTTCGGTTTGTTGCACAGTGTGGACTGGATCTGCAACTTTTGCAAAACAATTTGAAAACATGTTTTGATAGACCAACTCCAAAACAAGCCACAACCTTTCCAAAACAGTTTTCAAAATGTTTTGTCACAGAAATGTTTCATAAATGTTGATGGTGTAGACAAGCCTTAGATTCATAGGAACGAAATTGTTTGATGTCTACACAGATCCCAAGCACACTCCTTCTCAACTCATAACCTAAAGATACTGGTTATTCAATAACATCTGCTCCCATTGACTGGTTCTGCTGCCCTTTAAAAACGTGCACCAAGATTGGAACACCAAATGATTGATTAGTTTTTAAATTCCAGTCAGAATTCCCCTCACGCCACCAGATGTTGGCCTTAGGGTACACAACATCCTCTCAGAGAAGTCATACAACAGCGACTCTCGGATATCCCATAAAGTATTCAGATTCAATGTGAGATTTTCTCGAGCAATTATTTCAAGATTTCAAGTCACAGGGATCAGAGTAGTTCCTGGAACCTGTCGATAATGGCGTTGACTGGTATCAGCAGAATCCATCAAAGCTGTGCCATTGACACGTATGAAGTGTAACACCCAATCTTGTTTATCTTCCTACCAGTTTCCAATATCTTCTCAATCCATACTAAAATCGATACAAGCCATTTTAAATCATGGCGATAAATTTTACGACTGATTTGGTGATTTTTATGCATATTTGGTTCCAGCAACTTCAGTGAAGTGGACAGAATGTTCTAGACAGTGACCTTCACAAGGACACTCTCCAACAGCAGAGACCTTCCCATGGGTGCTGGCAGATGACCTCCTTTTAATACCCGGTACAGATAGTCAAGTTTGACCCATGCTGACAAAGTTGCTCTACCAAGAGAACAAGCGAACAAGTAAATAACAAAAGCTGAAGAATTTTACATAATCAAACTCATAAGATATCACCACCAACAAAACTTATTGGAAAACAAGGGGTCAATATTTGAACAGGGTACTTAATGAGCATTTAAAAAGGAAATATGAAAAAAATGCGAGACCATCTCATCTCAAAGATGGATAGCTTCATCTTACATAAAGATGGAATGGAGGCCAGGATGATGAGGACTGCAAATTGACTGTCTGAAACTGTCAAAGGAAGGTGATTGGAATGTAATAATGATTTGTCGCTCCCATATCTTCTGTGATTTATCAAAATCCCCTTAAAGAGCTTTCAACTGTAGACCTTCTCTTGAGAAGAATTAATGGACTGGTGAGTAGAATATGAAATGGTTCATAGTCTGCAAGCTCAGCTTGGACAGGTTCTGGGAGAGTACCACACATCCATTACCATCACCTGGCAAACGTACAACAGAATTTAGTAAAGGTTGCAGAAGGAATAGCACTACTTTCATTACATTGTGCTTTGATACACAGCAGATGGATGGAATGAAATGTTTCTCACATCCTGTTATTTCCATATTACATGTATATATTCTTTTTAATTTCATGGAAACAAGGCCAAGGCAAATGAGTTCCATGGTTCATATTGGCTTACTAAAAGATGTTTTGTAGTTGCTGTAAGCTAATCCAAGTATCGGGTGACAAATCTCAAAAGCACTTCAGAGTTCAACTGCCCCAGGCATCTGTCTCTTCCACTTCAGAGTGGCTGACCACATCCCTGGGGGCCAACATCTCTTACAAAATTCAAGCCGGCATCTTGCTCTGTCATATAATCTTTGATTTTGCAAGGTGGAATCTGGTGGAAGAAATTGGTAATGGCTATCTTGGGATGCTGGTGATGACACACCGTTCAATACTTGAGATCTTCCGATGTTAGTGTCAAGGCCTCGTGTGGTTCAAAGTGTACCAAGATTGATAGAACAATCAATAGGGGATTTTATTAAGCACCTCTGTGTCTAGCAGGGATTTGTGGTTCATACATAATGCAAAAAAAAGCCAAAACAGCGGCAAATACATGTTTGGCTGGTATTTTCAAGACCACACTAACAGCATAAGCAAACATTTTTCTCAGGTTATCGAAAAATTTAATAGTTAGCAATATCACACCCTGAAAATTCACAGAATTAAGGAGGATAAGGTCATAGAAAGAACAGGTTGTGGTTTCTTAAAATGGTGGCCATGTTTTAGATGCAGATATCTTTTCTTTAAGCAATATCACGAGGAAAAATTGTCTTTATCTATCCCTGCTATAGCTTTTCTCAACCGTTGCGCAACAAGTTGCCAGAAAATATGATAGTTGGCAGTTTATTGAGAAGATGCCATCTGCAAAGAAATGTACCAAGGATTATATGATGCCTTAAAAATACATGTCTACTTTGAAGTTTTAGATTCTCAGAGGTATCATATAGATGTAACGGAATGCCCACAAGAGACACCAAGACACTTCTAGCATGCTTCATGACAACTGCTGAATCAGATGGTGAAGATTATACTTTTCCTTCGGAAAGCTGATTATATATGTGAAAAGGAAAGAGGCTTATGTATCCAACTCAAGAATGGAGAAAACATCCCACAACTGGAGTCAGTAACAATGATGTTAACTCTTTTTCTTCTTTGGTGTGATCACTCCTTCGTTGGGAATGTTCTGTATTGCTGTACTTTCACACCCTGTTCAATGCTGCTCAGAGAGTCCAAGTTTGTTGTGAGTCCAAGTTTGTTGCAGCTAGGCTTCCTCAACTTGGGACAAGCTATCAATGAGGATAACCAAATATTTTAATCTCTTTCCAGATTAAACAGTCTTTCTCTCTGACAGTCAGTGGTTCCAGCCATGAACAGGTTAAAGAACCTGGGGGAGGACATCACAGAGCATGAGATCCGTGCATCCTTGGCAACTTAAAATGTTGCTGATCAGGCATTCCAGGTGGTTGCAAATGCATTCTTATTACAATTTCAATACTGTTCCCTCTTGACCTGCTGAGCCAATCTTGACTGAATCTGCAAGGTCTGACACATTCCGAACTACTTTTCCTATTTCTTGGTGATCAGTTCCAATTAGATGTAAAATGGATGTCCAATCCAATAGTCAAGGAGCACAATCATCTTCCTAGCTTACAAAATGAGATGTAACATATAGATCACAAATTGGTCGATGGACTCTGGCTTGGTCGATCTTGTAATGGAAAGAGCCTAATTCCAATATCCATCACGTTGAATTAAAAATAACACGAGGGGTATATTCATCAAGAATGGCAGATGGGACATTAGGGATAAGTATACTACCAACCATTAGGCTACATTTATAGTTCATCGGCCATATTCGGAGAGCCAGGGGTAGTACATCTCTATCATCTGTGACACAAAGTTAAGTGTAGAGCATTATATTCAGTGCTTTACGAATGAAAGATGAATTCTATTATCTGATTACTTGATCTTGGCAGCCCACACTAATTGATGAAGCATTTTAGGAAGATGGACCAAATATTCTAGGATTCTACATCTATCCATTAATTGGTTCACATGATGTAACACAAGTTATTTAAGGGTAGTTCTTTTGCCACATAACATTAATTCTCTAGTTCACATTCTGCAAAATTCCACCCAAAACAACTGGAACAGCATCCATTTTGATAAATCTATATAAACATATGTTATCATTCACTATATAAACATATGTTATCATTCACTATATAAACATATGTTATCATTCACTATATATGATGATGACAATCCATCATGGAATCCCCTGAGTCTTGGTCCATCCTGACACAATGATTGTTCAGTAACGTCATACAATGGAAATGGCAAAGTATCATGTCATGCAACTGGACTGCTGCTATCAGGAACTGCTCAGAGAGTCTGGGATGGAAAGGTCAATTACGACTTCCACTGGTCATAATTCTATACAACTGGATTCACCTTCAGACTGGATTGCAGTGACTGACAATGACAATGCAAACTGTGACGAGGTGATAAAGCAGCCAAAGTGGTTAAAAAACTATATCAGTTTTGGTCGTCATTAAAGTCTTTTATGACAATCATCTTTCACAGCCTCTTTCAAACTTCATTATCCGATAACTTCGCTTTTTGAGTCAAAAAGTGAAGTTGGCAGCCGAACAATTGAGATGTGAAGATGCTGTAATCATTATTCCCAGAGGATTCAATTCATTCATTAAGCTGCAGCATCACATTCATTACAGCCTTGATTAGAAGTAACAGGATGTGGTAATTATCTTTTAAGGAACAACGACTTGTATCCATTTACCATTACATTACCGACAATAGTGTATTCTTAAATATCAAGCAGTATCCAGAGAACAAACATCGTAATTCTTGTGTGCAGTGACGTAAACTCAGCATGGAGAATTATGACATAAAAAGGGTAATAACAGTTTAGAAATGAAAACATGAAGGTAGCTTTGGCTTTGGTCGGAATATAACCTTGGCAAAAAAGAAGTAGCGTTACCGGTACATGTACATCCTCTTCTGTTGTCAGTGGATGGATTTTGGCCTCTAACTGCAGGCACGGCAATGTACCGTTCAATACTTGGGAGCATATGGATCTAATGCATTTGTTTGACATAGCTGATGGGCAACCAATAGCCCGAATCAAGATAACAATGTACGATAGGGATAGAATAACCATGTATTTGTCCAACGACATCATGAAAGAAGATTTGGAAAGATTTTTACATTGATCCAATTCCTTTGCCCTGGGGAGGAGGATCAAAGAGAATTCACCTCACACACGAAACATACGTGTAAATCTACACGAAAATGAATGAGGAACCTGCGTGCCGGAAATCCCGACAGGTCGGCGCTGCGAGCAGTGCGACCGAAACGACATCATTGACGTCGTTTTGAGTAATGACGTTGCGTCATGAAAACATGAGCTGTACATTTTTGTACAGGCAAAATGAGATAAAGACGTAGCCGAAATCGTCATCTATCTATTCATTTTAAGGAAAAAAGCATTGCAAAATTGCAGACATTTTCATCTGCTACAAGATGGTGTAAATTTTAATGCCATGCGACCAAAACAAAAGGGTTATTTTCACGCCAGAAATAAATGGAAATAACGTTAGAAAAAAGAAACTTCGGTCGCAGCGCTCACAGCGCCACGTCGTGACGTTAGTTCCTCCGGTTCCTCATTACATGTCATAGGGGTATAGGCACATCACATAGGTGACCAGCAGAAGCTAATAGCAATCAACCGCATCCAAAATCTTCTGGGGTAGCGGTCAGACCCTAGTGTAGCCTTGATGGTAAGCCAGAATCTCATTTTGCGAAATAATATGCCAGCCAGCATATGAGAAAGTAATGACTGCAGTCATAACCTGATCGATGAGAAGACACTTGGTCAAGTAATGAGTCCTTCCTCTCATGTTTATCTAGCGCCAACGTGACCTCTCCAGACGCCATCCTGACGCTGATAAGTGAGATCTTAAGTCATCGGTACACACTAGAAGTGTACAGTATTACAGAGGCTGCCACTGGTGAAGGTCAGCTGGAGACTATTTTGAAACGTTAAGGTGTCTGGTATAGACTACTGCTTAAGAAATGTTGTACAAAGATTTAGAATTTTTGACATCGAGGAAGCCTGAAGCACTTGACAGTTTATAAATTGGCAATGTCATGAATGAAACTTCAATTGAAATACCGTATTTATCGGCGTACAAAGCGCGACTTTTTGACCCCAGGAAGCCCTCAAAAACGGGGGTGCGGCTTATAAGAAGGTGCGTTTTATTTAAGGATCAGGGTGGCCAAAAGCACCACCCTTCCAAAAAGTTTTTTGAGGTCCCAAAACCTTGACACAACGGTGATCAAGTTGGATGATGCTGACAACATGAATGTCAACACGGCGCTAAAAAAAGACCAGTTGGGCCATGGTAGTCATGCTTGGTATCAAACTAAAGGTAATGAAGTGTAGGTTTGAACTGACCTACTTCCATGACCGAGTGACATACCTAAAGACCAGTTGAGCCAAGGTAGACATGTTTGGTATCAAACTAAAGCTAATAAAGTGTAGGTCTCAACTGACCTACGTTCATGACCTGGTGACCTTCTCTTTGGTAGTCAATTGTCAGCTGAGCGCCAGGCCGGTGGGCCTCTTGTTTTATTCTAGTACACCCTATATGCAAATAATAAAAATATGTATATTCAGCCCCAAGACAAAACTGTCTTGGAGTAACATTAACAAATTATTTCATTCATCTGGTAAAGAGATGAACATCCTAGAATATTTGACACTGTACCGCCACTGAACCAAGAAATATACGAAAGCTGAACAAGACTGTATGCACAGGACAACTGTATAGGAAGTGTAATGGTGTGCTCAGGCATGCTCAAATTGACACTACCGCGTGTTGGTGTGATTCATGTACAGTAGTAATCACCAGTGCGCTTTATTTATGGATTTGGTAATGGCGTCCAGGGGGTGCGGCTTATATCCCAGTGCGTTTTGTACGCCAATAAATACGGTATTCCCATTTCGCCTATTCTCCATTTCGCCTATTCCCCATATCGCCTATTTTCCATTTGTAGGCATAGGGAGTGGTAGGCATAGAGAGTTAGGGTACAGTATGCAGTGATTTGATATCAGTGTAATCATTTTTGCATCAGTCGCTAGTTTTCTTCTGACGATTCCAGGCCGCTCCGCGATGACGAAAAACTGCCTGTACCACAACATCGAGTAGTCCCTGCTCATGGCAATAAGGAAGAAAATGGTGAAGAGGCAGAGACACCTAGAAAGAAACATAGAAAGGAAAGACATCACCACCACCACCACCACCACAGAGAGAAAAAAGAAAAGAAGATGGATAAAAAGGTAGGGCTTTTCTAGGGTTGATGAATTTTAACTTCTGATTTGATAAAGTTTGCGCAAAGTACCAGTCATTTGGACAGTGTTCAGGCATAATGATTATTTCCGAAATTTTACCTTGATCACAGGAGATCTAGGTTCATAAACTCATGACTTAACAATTAATCTTGAAACATAGAAGTGTAGGCCATGTGGTGAAGAGCTTTCTTTGGGCTTAGGGATATCCCCAAGAGAGGGGAATCCCTGGATCTTAAAATTACTAGTAACATTTGTTTCTCTTCACTTCAGGCCTTAATAAAATCACCTGAAAGTCCGCTGCAGATGACCTTTATGTGCATGTGAAGTTGCAGGCCGATCGGTCATCTCATATGGCCGCCAGGTGGCGTAATTCAAAAATCATCAAAGTCTTTTCTGGGAATGACTTGACCCAGATTGCTCATAACTGATATGTACCTCCCTCTGTCATTAGACTATTATGTCCAACCCAGTGAGCACATGGTCCATGGACCATTTCATTCGTTTTTGTCAGCCACCATCATGACCATGCCACCATTTCTGATTTGAAATCGAGGCTGGCAGGTGAGGGGGCATCTCATCGTATGGTTTACATGATGATTCACAAGCTATTCATGAATCTTATCAACTCATGTTGAAGAAAGTTGAGATGGCCCCCAACTGTAGTGAAAATGACGTCATAACATCCGGGTCAGACAGCCAGGGGAATACCCCTGGGCCCGTATGCATAAAGGAGGAGGTAACTATACCCTGGTTTAGCCTATTCTGAGAATTGTTATTCCTCTCTCCCCGGTGTAGAAAATTTGGTATGCATAAAACAAAGTTTAACAATTCTGTGTTTAACTATACTAAGTTTAAGCTTATTCCACAGTGTAGAAGCCTGCAGGAAATCTATTATTAGATGATTTGGACCCTTTATGCAAATTAAGTCACAATAGAGTTATACCTCCCAAACAGTCAACACGAGCTTCCAAAGAGGCTGACAGAGAAAACAGCTTATTCCACGGTTTAATGTTATTCCATGATATTGGAGTCTTTTCTCGCAATCAGACTGGTTTCATAAAATACAATGCATGTCATGTTGGTGATCCTTATCAGGGCTCGGTTTTTAGGCTTGCCCGCGCATGCGTGGCAAGCCTATTTCGAAGGAGGGGGAACCGAGCATTCTTCTGAGCAGCGTTCGCCATTTAACATCGTCGAAGACGGCAAAGCGGCTGCACGCGTGCGTGGGAGAGTGGCCTTGGCGAGTACATTATCATAATTAATAATACCGCGACCACTCTCGCCCCAGGAATCTTCGCGTACTTTCTCCCCATGCTTAAGTATAGTCGTAAAACCTGGGTGCTGTAAAACGTCGTCGATATCGACGCATTTCACCTGTTTGCGAAGAGATAAACCCTTATTCACCAGTGCGCTTTATTTATGGATTTGGTAATGGCGTCCAGGGGGTGCGGCTTATATCCCAGTGCGTTTTGTACGCCAATAAATACGGTACAATTAGGGTCTCCTGAAGGAGAACACTGATGCGTAATTCACAGATTTTCTTTTGAAATCCATTAGAACCTGTTACAATCAGTACCCATTTAGCTCATCCACCAACTTTATAAATTCTGCCTTAATGGAATAAAAGATATAAAAAGACAATCTTTTATTTAATTGCTCAGCTAAGCAACACGTTTCCAAGATTCCACCTGCTTTCACGGCACACCAAGGATTCTTTCTTCAACTCAGGATTCATTATCACCTGATGATAATTAGTCTGATGGGCAAGGGACAAATGCAGAATGTAATGTGCAAATGGGTGAGGAGTACTGTAGAAGAGATGACGTCAACAAAATGTTTTACTAGTAAATGAATTAAACTGTCCTAGAAATCTTGGTATAATAGGTACACAGGAACCTTGATCTTAGCTACACAAGAATCTTGATGTTAGCTACACACGAATCTTGATGTTAGCTACACAGGAATTTTGATGTTAGCTACACAGGAATCTTGATGTAAGCTACACAGGAATCTTGATGTNCTTTTTAAAATTTATTACTAAGAACTTAAATCACAGACAATATCGACTGTTTTTAACATCAATTTCTTAAATGTTTTATTTTCATCTTTTAAATTCTACTATTTCTCATTCTTTTACAGTTTGTATCATATTCATTCTCTTCGTTTAATACTTTATTTACTGTTTTAGTCTATCGTACTTGTAAAGCGCTTTGAAGTTCTTTTACATAAAGCGCTATATAAATGTTGTAATAATAATAATAATAATAAAATGGTAGATGAAAAACATTATCACCACTTTGGTTAAGAATCACTGCAATGTGCCAACATGAAGTGGCTGACATCATCGCAGTGTAACCTGAACAAATATGACGCCTTATAACCACTAATTTGGGTGTGGAAAGCCATTTTTGTAATCACTATCTCAGGTTTAATGCCATACCAAGGGAGACGACCTCACGTGTGTCAGTTTCATGCTGCGATTCCAAAAATGTTCTCTTGAGCAACTTGGGAATATGTTACCATGATTCCAAATTTTTCATCATTGGTTCATGAGGTGGCAGTGGATCGCCTCAGTCTGTTGTCATGTGTCACCATTGTTGAGTTGTCTGCTCATGGCACTTATGATGATTTTGTCATGAGAATACCTGCAGAATGGTGCAGACAAAAGACAAGAAAGATAGGAAATGATTAGATGTATCAAAATAACATCATGTCACAGGATTCATGATCAGAGAAAGATACTGAATAGAAAATACATGACCAATTCTGCCAAGCTTGCAGTCTTGTACTTCAAAAGTCTTGTACTTAAAGGACTTGTACTTCAAAACTCTTGTACTTAAAGGTCTTGTACTTCAAAAGTCTTGTACTTAAAGGCCTTGTACTTCAAAAGTCTTGTACTTCAAAAGTCTTGTTGATGTTTTTGAAGTCTTGTACTTCAAAAACATCAACAATGGCCAAGAGAGACGAAATCCATCGTTGGGGACAACATGGTCAGATTGGATTATTGAAATCACTCTCAGAGTTCTCCCCAACCATGTCCAGGCAGGTCTCCAATGGTTAACACAATTCTGAGACAAACAAATCATAGCATGAGAAGAAATCAACACCAGATAATGCCATCGATCAGAGTAAATAGGCTGGCCATTATTGGATCCGAGAGGTTCAGGCTAGCCATAATACCTTGCTCATGAGGCTGGTCAGGCATGTGCCCAGTCTAGTAATGGCCACTTTATCTAACATGCCAAGGCGTCATGCAATGGTTGATTCATTTTCTCATCCGTTTCTTAACTTCAATCAAAAGGATCACTTCACTGAATTTGCATTATCTTGTCAACTTGTACATGTCTTATATACTTGACCAGTGGTCTGGTCATGGCCAGTCTCAGCCCTTCAGGTTAGCAGGCTGTTTCTTATAGAAGAAACTATGGGTTGTATTCATAAAGCGGTTCTATCGTTAGAACCGTAGGCCGGTTCCAAGTATGGTCAACCACTGTACTTGGAACCGGCCTACGACGGTTCTAATGGTAGAACATGCAGCTTTATGAATACGATCCTATAAGCCTACCCAAAATTTAGACGTATTAAACGTATTAAAGATCCCGGCAATTATCGGACAGGGAAGTTTACAGCCACTTTGCTTTTAATCTGTGCATCTTCACTGCTGCTGTTGACTCAAACGTCAATTACCATTTCTGAGTAAACAATTCAAATATCTAGCCACACCGATATTCAGTAACCATATTTGGGGAAAGCTTAACGTGGAATGCTTCAGCAGACGGTACTTGCACTTACACATTTGCTGCAAAAACTGTGCACACAAAAGGATTGCTAAATTCTGATGGGTCTCCATGGCTGATATTCAATGATGAAAGGACTGAAATAAATGATACAGATTTTGCTTAATTAAAGATACACATCATAGTCGAGTGTGATGTAAATAGTCTGTGAAACCATGTTTTAGTTGATTCCTCATAGCTTTGGAAGGATTGCATTCCGGAAATAGAATGACTGCTGAACAGATCATTCCATCTTTGTGCAAAAAGTCAGGCCATTCCATCTTTTGTGCAAAATACCTGATGTTTTAAATACTGTGCCTGTGGGTCTTAATTAAGCCAGCAACCTTAGAAGCAAAGAACATGTCACATGCCAATTTTGTCCTGTCAGAGAATGCCCTATGCTTCATGACAGCAATCGATCGATGCAAAAGCCTTTCTTTCAAATGGCTGAGGTCATATGAACTCTTGGTTGAGATAGGTGACAGTGGTGCTTTTTTGCTTTTATTTGATTGCAATGGCAATTCTGTCTTACATAACTGTTACCGAGTGAATTCAGTGGAAAATCATCAATGTTCTACAAGCAGCAGCATCTCTCTTATGAGGAGGTGCCTCTTTTATGTGCAGTCCAGACCCAAATTCGCTGCTTTAAGATTCTTTATAAGGCTAATATGCACAGCTTTCATGCTGCCAAACAGCAAATCAACCTAACACAACAGTCCTGCCGGTTATTTACTGGAGTTAAGGCATGCCTTGGCAGCTAATCAGGCTACCGGTATTTCGGTGAACACGGCCCATATACCCACCATCCTCTCCTGATGAATTTCACTTCTTGTCACCTTAATGAACATTTGCCATGGAGATGGATGGTCCAATTGGCTCATCTTTAGTATGCAGAATTGGTCTCTTGCGGAACACCCTGGCTTCATGTCAGTTTTATCAATAATTAAGTAGCTTACTAGGCTACCTTCCGTGAGATTGCCTGGAGTTGAGGAGAATTAAGCAGAGGTGCTGAAACTCACACAGAGGAGGGAAATGTAGAACACTTTATGTCATGTGGAACCCCGACTGTTGCTGTGATGTGGTCGAAGCCCTACATCTGCTACATCTGTAACGATGTGGCCAGAATGAAGATGGAAATCATCCATAATGGACAAAGTCCCCAACTTGTGCAATACATCACCTTTGAAGATTTGCTGGTGGGAGCAAAACTAGGAAGGATGTAGCGACAAGAAAAATGCACCCAGGTGATCTACATGTATGCAAGCCCACAATTTGTAATAAAACATGGCAGAATTTTACAAAACAGATGTATGAGATGGTTCGATATTCCCTGGGGAAGATCCAACGATGCCGTGTCACACTATCTCTATCCGAAAAACACAAATCCCTTGAGAAGGAGTAAAAAGGTTTAAACAACCACCATCCATCACAATCAAGACTGACTGTCACCACATTCTACCTGGGGATGGCAAACATGTGAACAAAAAACAGCATCAGTTTCTCATTTTCATCTAAAGTATTTTCATCTGGAAAAAGTAACGAAACCATTGAGTATTTCAATCAATCCTGTTTTTAATTGCTTTGGATATTCACGCTCATTTGTTTTCAAAAGCAATAGGTTGTTTCATCTATGTGATATATTTGGTGACAGAGACAATTTGATATCAAGTCATCTTTACACAAATGTTTACAACCAATCTACATGTACATACTGTGGTCGCGGAGTTATGCCGGAGTGGACGCCATATCCACCCATTTTGCTATTACATATCACTTGGTCACGCCGTGTCCTACGATTAGTTCTGGGGAATTTGGGGTTGGCTCTCTGTACTGAAATTGTGGTGTGGGTGGATCTATTACATGATGTAAGGCTACGCCTGCGGGTTAAAAGTAGGCCTACAGAACCACCCCCACTCCGACATAACTCCGCGACCACAGTATATGGGCACATAGCAGTATTTGCTGAGTGAACAAACGGCATGGTCACTCTGTTAGCATCCGAACTTTAATGCATCATGAAAGCAAGGAGGTGATTAAACTCCCTACGCAGTTGTGTAACGCACCCCCTTCGGTTTACCCGCTCTCCACAACTGCTTAACTTCGTAAAATTCGCCGCGTTTGGTCAACAGATGGCACTGAGGGAGTCGACCAATGAGAGCACCTAGCAACCGGTAACCAAGCTGGCCTGAGACACTTTTTCATTGGCCAAGCGGTTCGTAGCCATGGTAGCACAAGAACATCCGTTGCCAACGGGCCAAAGAGTTCTGAAAGCAGCGTGCTGATAGGCTGACGCCATCTGTTGACCAAAGGCGGCGACTTCCACGAAGTAAAGGAGTTGTGGAGAGCGAGTAAACCAAAGGGGGCGCGACTCACAACTGCGTAGGGAGTTTAGGAGGTGATATCAAAACTAGCATTTTGCCTGAAAGAAGGAGATGAGAAACTGAGCTGAGAAGTATGGAAGTGTTGCCACAGAGCCATACAAGTCAAGGACGCTCAAAAATATTATACATGATCTGACTGTAGATCAAGACCCCATCAAAATATCTCACTAAATCAAGTGCCCTTGGTATGCTATGGGATCCCATAAGTCAATAATATCACAACCGAGGGTTGCAACACCTCAAAGCGCAGAGTCTATTGATATGACAGTCACAAAATATCCTTCAGTGAACTGTGTCTCTAGCCATTGTATCTACACCGACACGTTGGAGACTTTATTAAATTTCTGACAGCGCAGCCAATAATATCTTCCTGATGAGTGCTAAAATGGAATTGTGGACAACATACTAGATTGGGTACGATCCCTAACAAGTTACTTATTGCTTAGCTCGGTACAAATATCACTCGTTGTGGTGTGAATGCTGATGGTGATGGAACACTGTTAGGGGGCAGAAGGGTACCAGTCAGAGAATATTCAATCAGGCTGGATGGAACAACTGGTCCCAGGAATAGTTAATGGCTTGGGATGTGAAATGTGATGATACCACAGCCTACTTTTACAGCAAGAGCAAATGGCTGTTGAACAAGGGCAAATCTTGCAGTAGTTTCATGGTGAGAATGTTAGAGACTCATCCAAGAGAAAAGAAAATACCAATCAGGAACTCCTACAAGCGTTTCGATGGATTCCCTGTGAATCCATGAAAATTGAGATTCCATGCTTCACTTGGTACATTTAGCATCGTGTCCTCCTTCTTCAACCCGCTGACACCCACACACTGTCCTATAATATCCTAGTTCCTCGAAAATATCAATAGTGATTAGTGACGAGATATATCTGAAACCTGATTATAGGTATTAATGTAACTGTACACGGCTCCAGATCCACTTCTACTTATGCAGGCATCAGAGTGACGGGAGAGCGGAGCGGAGACCTTCGAAATGTGACAACTGAATCATCTATATTGAGTTTAGTAGGTGATGTAGGTGTAACGCAGATACCAAGCTGTGCATCCACCAGTTAAATCTTTTTTAAACAGAAATTAGAGTTTGTCAGCTAATGTTTTTCAATGAGCCCTTACACTAAATGTCAGCGAACATAGACTATGTATGGCAACAGTCCACTGCTAAACATACACATTTATCAAATCAACTACTGAATTATTCATTTTTAATAATCCAAAGCAGTCTGTACAACCGCACAGGGATGATAGAATGTCTGATGTACTGGTAATCATGTTGTTCAGTATACAGCAGTAAGAATAAGGGCCACGTCCATTTCAAAAGGTGAAATTTGCTCAGTTACACTCTCACATCTATTACCTTGTTTACACTACATAAAAGTCCGGGCTCAGCCTCAGCCTAGGTGGAGCACGGGCTTTTTGTATTTACACCTATGAATCGCTGTGTCTAAATAAAGCCTGGGCTTTTAAAACCCATACATGCCGCGTGCATGCTCAAAAAGCCCGGGCTTATTTCAGACCCGGGCTTCGAAAAGTCCGGGCTTTTTCAGACAGGTGTAACCACGGCTATTACCATCATGGCTTTAGCAATTGAAATAAAAGCCTACATAACCATTGTCAAGAGTTTCTTGCTTTTAATATGGTTATAATCAAATGCTGAAGATAGAGCACAAAAAAAACATCCAAAGTGCTCAAGAGCGGTAAAAATCTAACAAATTTGCAGAAATACGCACCAGAATCGACATGAGACAAGCCGTGATGATTCAATACAGACAATCAGAAACTCAACACCACACTCAAAGGCATTTTGAAGTATTTGCAATTCAACTTGACAGAGAATGATAAAAGCCTTCCACAATAACTTGCAGTCTCCAGTAACAGAAAATGAAACTCAGAGTCCTGCGGAGATGAAACTGCAAAGAACTCAACTATCTGTAAGTTGCCTCACGCAAAAGAAATCCAAACTTGATACTGCTGAACAGAACATGTATTTTGATGCTTCAGTTTTTGTTGCCTCGGATACAAAGCAGTGAACCCTGAGACAGTGAGCATGTTATCGGAAACATGGCATTTCCATTGATGTATTTGATACACTTGAAATACTAGAAACCGAAACTTGTGGATCACCCATCTTGAACCGTGAAAGGTTCATATTGCTATGCCTTCGGACTACGCTCTCGAGAGTTTGATATTCAAGAAGGGATCACCCAGTTTAACAACGATCATGTCAACAAATGCAACCAGAGCAATGTTGATGGGGGCCCATTGCATATCTCCCCACTTTTACCCAGGAAGTAATGGTAACATGGTTATTTTTCATGTTTTGACCCCTGGTGGAAAGCGGCCAAGTTGGATCAAAATACATACCGTAAACAATATCTCCCCACTTTTTTTCGAAAAGCGGGGAGATAATGAATCTTATTTTAACTCATTTCAACCAGTTTGGTTTGAATTCCACACAGGATCAAATCTGAGTTGCTCTCTTGACAACTCAACTGAGCATGAGCAGTTGTTTGTGTTATCGGTTATAAGGAAACAAACAATGGTGACCGTGACTTGCCCAATGTGGGCCATACTTCTGTGGGGAAACTCTCCTGTGGAAAGACACCTTCAAAAAAATGCCTCTAAAAATGTTTTGACAGTGAGAGCAAGATGAAAACTTTTTCAATGCATATTTCAATTGATTAATTTTTATTGAACAAGATGACTGGCAACCAGATCTAATCATAAACATGAAATTTATCAGTTCAACTTCATACAGCATTGCTCTGACAATGATTGGTCCCATGGGAGGCTAGCGTGATCATATAACATTGTACGAAGCTCAAATAACAGACAGGGCACAACATCTCCCCGCTCATTCTGGCAAATAATTACATATGAAATAACGATGATCCATCTGCTGTTGAAGGAAGCACATTGAGTGGTGTGGGTTGGGAGGTAGGGGAGTAATTCTAGCGAATATTTTTCATCAATCTACAGGCAAAGCAGAGAATGCTAATAGTTGTATAGAGAATGTTAATAGTTTTTGCTGTAGCTATTGCCAAGGGTACCTTCGTTGTGAGGTTTGGATAACAAAGGCATAGATTTTTCATTCTGTGTGCCATTTCATCTCACGACGGAGTCAAAATATGAAATGCATCATCAAAATACCAGACCAGGAAATCTCCGCCATTAGTTCTCGTAAGCCTGTGACAAGAGTTTATCCGAGACCGATACGATACGTTCTTATATGTTACAGCAACATATTGAGCACTGCCGGGGATTGTCGACTAAAATTGAGAGGATGACAATATATTATGCTCAGACAATCCTCCCTGAGCAAGGACAAGTGATATCTTATCACCATGCATTAGCATGCTTGTTATAATCAGTTTTGAGATGAGAAACATGTATTCTGAACGGGATGAGATGGGTGTACATTATACATCACCAAATGTTTGTACATATACATGTACATGGACAAGCGATTCTCATTATTCAAAGCAATTCCCTTATCACACAAAGACACCTTTCCTTTCAAACTCCCAGCCATAATCTCATTCAAATGAAATGAAATAAAATTACACAGGTCAGGTAGAAATTTGGACTTGGTTATGAAGGATGGTTGCCCTCCTTGTCATTATACAGTCCACACTGCAACTTATTGAGACTGACTGGAGCTGCAGGTGTCAGGAAGCACCCATGAAAGCCAACACGTTCATGATATCAACTTGAAATTTACTTGTTACACTGATTCTTGGTTAAGGATTATGCTGGTGCATGCAGTCACCTGTCCTCAGGAGCCTCTCTGGCACCCTCATGGTAAATTCTAAAAGTGTGGGAATGCAAATATGTAGTTCAGACAAAATTACCTTCCGTGAACAAACTTGCACATATAACAAACTACATGTACATGGTTTGTCAACGCAATTTCCCTATCATGTGAACTTGTTAAAACTTTGGTGTCAAAATTGCTTTCAGTAATTAGAATTGCTGGTTGCAACCGGGTAAAGATCTGAATTTCCACCCAATTGTGGGGAAGAGGGCAACAAAGTTTCAAGAGAATACCGGTTCTCCTCACGCGTATTGAAGAAAGTACTTTTGTTTCACACCATTCAGTTCTGAATATGAAATAGAAATCGAGTTTCTAAGCACTTTCTGTAACGAAGGATGGTCTTAGCTTGGGTGGCTGGGAGCGTATTCCGTAGTTAGCGGAGCACTAAGGGGCAGCACGCCTTAAACCAATTCAGTTCTGAAGTTGCCATACTCATTTTGAGTGAACCAGATTCATTAGACATTCCCAGAGCCAGTCTGTAAGTCAGAAGATCGTGGTTAATGACACTTCTTTATAAGACAGCGCTAGTAGGCATGGTGCTGAATCAATGGCAGATATGAAAAATCTAGTCACTTTGGCAAATTATAGCAGATTGATAAGCTAATATTCCGCTACATTTATAGTATTTTCTGTAAGAGAACACCTCGTTCCCCGGAGGCTATTTAACATATGGGGAGACATGAATGATTGATACCTCAATCTGGCCATTCATAATGGGATCAAGTTCACCGAGGGTACAATGCGATGTCTGGATTACAAACTGCATGTCATGTATGAACATATGATGCATGCATGCAACATTGCATGCAGTTGCCTAGTGTCTCCTGATGGAAGTGATACGTCTAGAAAACCAATTTGACGCTGAATAGAGGACTACCTCAAGGGCTAGTTCTAACATTGGACTGCAAGCAAGATTCACATTCTGAAGACTTTGCTCACTCATTTCATGAGATTGAATGGCGAAATGGCAAGTGTGCAATGAAAACTGGGACTTACTCTCTACCCACGATAGTAAAAGGCAATTCTTTCAATTGTAGAACAACACAACACACCCGAGAAAAAAATCTACAGTATCCATTCATTGTGACACTGTTTGAAATAGCGCATCCTACAAACACTTAGACATGAATGGTATGTAATCCCCAGGAGAAATTTGGGACAAAGTACACAACAAAGCAAAGAGAAAATGCGAACTAAGCATATTAAATATGGCCATCTCAAATAGACAAGGACAAAATGAGTATTTGCATTGTGTCTCATTGGTGATACTTCCTTAGGCATTGGGTCAGGCTGAACTGTATGTGGTCAGGTATTTGAATTTGATATCTGTGTGGAAAGATCTCAAGCATTCCTGTAATTTGGAAATGACTTCTCAACTAGGAGATCCTTACTATATATGTTTTTGCCCACCATGGCCAGGTCAAGTATCACCCCAAAATCATGTTCTAACAGGAATTCAGACTTGCAAGAGCATAAGAGTGAAGAGCAAGCCAACGAGCAGAGGATGGCATCCATTCCATCAATGAAATAACAAGCAATGCAAAAATGGTGCTGCCAACATGCCTCTTCCATTGTTTCTAATATTCCCTTTAAAAATATTACATCAACTGGCATCCTGACTTGTTCATGTGACACTTATGAGAAGGGAAGCTGATGGTAGTATAGCTAGGGAACTGATGGCCAATTCTCCGCATTGGCATTTTGGCTAATGTCTCATTTATATTAATACAGTATATGTTCAGTGACAGGCGCCCCCTGAATCTGCGGGTAATTTAGAGGCACACTACTAGTATCTCACAAAAAAAGACTGCAATCTCAAATATGGACTGGACAACATGATTAATACCGGTCTGGTAACTGGACTGGACACTTTATGGCACATCAATTCGTACTTAAATCACCCATATGGTTTCACGACCAATTTCTGAATTCCAACCAACACAATTTCGTGAACAGGCCCTGGATATTGACCAGTGCCTGTAAATCTGCTGCCATATGATAAATCCACAAATGCCATTCATTACTGAGAAGACGAAGTACATCCAAATTTGAAAATGCAACTGATCTCAACTTAATATAAGTTCTATTTACCATTTTGAAAGTCATTAGTTTCTGATTGGAAATGTAAGACGTGGGGGGGGGG
>NMRB01000094.1:15064-65457 GCA_002633025.1 Notospermus geniculatus
AACAAAGACAGCAATTCTTTGCCATGAATGCTGGAACATTGTAGGCCTACCTTACACCCCAGAAGGATCAATAGACCAGTCCTTTCCAGAAGAACTACATGGTAAGTTTCTTGCATTTCAAAAACAGAATATCAACATTTCGTGACATTTTTCTCTTGTTTCTTTTATCTTACCATAAAAATGAGTGCCACCCAAATCCATATGCCAAATATCATGTAAAACAATTAATTATTTCTTTGTATACGAAGAGTTTTAAATCCTTTTGTCTTAAAAAATTACTTCAAATGTTATTGATTGTTGTACCATTTAAATTGGTCTGAAACACAGAATTATCCCTCCAAATTGCAAGATCATAGCTCTTTCAGTTTTCCCACAGATCACAAATCGCAATCTTGAATTCGAAGTGAAACAGCCCCTTTTAAAAGTTTGGCCTTGGGGCTTTGGCTTGTAAGCTTTTGCTATGTTTTAATAAATTCGGCCCAATGACTAGTACACTACACTGGAACCCTAAGCAGACACCTCTGCCAGGAGGACACCTCTCTATTAAGGACACCAAAGTTCAGTCTCAAACTGATCATTTCTGTTCATTATCATTATTGACCTCTGTCTGTAATCAGGACACCTCTCATTACTCAATCAACAGCACCATCTACCAGTCCGCACTGGCACTCGCAGTCTATAGGTGTCCACGGTGCACCCACTGAGCAATCTGCAGTGTTGCTTTATGTTGTGAGACAGCTCCGCATCCCCCCACCCGATTGTTCACTGGTTTTTCATCGTCTAATGCTGTGAATTAATTTCTGAGATAGTTTCCCGATATTTTCTCATCGATGTTGAAATGACAACTATGTCACTACACTCCACTAGATGGCAGCACCTGACGCAATGATGGATGTAATTTTGATATGACGTCACCAGTCCATTTCAGTTGACGATATGAAAAGTTGCCATCATCACCATGGTGACCCACCTAAGAACTTAAGGGAGTGACATCCTGCATGTTTTGTTTAGCATGACTACTAGTATTAGTTTCCACTTTTTCACGTTACAGGAAATGAGACGGACGCCTCGGGACACAGCGCCAGCAGTACACCTACCAGATTCAAAGAATGAGATGGAGGCCTCGGGACACCTCGCCAGCAGTACACCTACCAGTGATGCCAGTTCGAAGAATGAGACGGCCGCCTCGGGACACAGCGCCAGCAGTACGAGTTTGAAGGAGCGTTTCAGAAAGTTTACTAAGACGTTAGGACCACGGTATTGCCACTTTTTCTCGACAGCCGGCGCCACCGCACCACTCTCTAAGCCAGGGACTAACTACGCTGTCGGCGAATTGAGCCGATTTACTACGTACAGTCATGGACATAGTTATTCGAATATTTCAAATACTACTGGCATAAGTACATCTTGTTGGTCGTATTTCTGCATCAAAATTTTGGAAATTTGGAAATATCGTAATTACGTAATAGGTCATCAGAAAAAATCCTAAAAATCAACATTTGTATTATGTAATTTTTTGTGACTTTTGTTGCAGTTTTGATAGAGTGGAACATTCTAAGGATCATGGACTTTGTTTCATCAAAATATGTTGAGTGGTTGCTGAGATATTTGAGATTATCAAAATTTCGCTAATTTGAGATTTTTCAATTTTTCACAAAATTTTGATATCAGTAGACAAAGCTCACCTAAAAACCAAGAAGTATGAAGTTTTGGAACGTTCAGCCAAAACTGGTTAGAAGTTAAGCATGTTTTTTCAAAATATCAACATTTTGATACCTTGAAAAATACGCATTATTTCTGCCCAATTAAGGCAAAAAGTTCCAAAACTTTGTAAATCCATCTTCTGACTGAGGTAAGCTTTATCTAATGGCATCAAAATTTCCTACAAAACACGAAAATCTCAAATTATCAAACTTTTGTTAATCTCAAATATCTCAGCAAGCACTCAACATATTTTGATGAAACAAAGCCCAAAATCCTTAGAAGGTTCCACTCTATCAAAACTGCAACAAAAGTCACAAAAAATTACATAATAAGAAGTTAGATTTTTTGTGTTTTTTCTGATGAGCTATTAGATTACGATATGATCAAATTTCCAAAATTCTGATGCAGAAATATGACCAACAAGATGTATTTTCATATGGAACAAACCGTGTTAAAATTGGCCCAGTAGTATTTGAAATATTCAAAGTATCAGATGTAGATAAACTAATGTCCATGACTGTACATTTTGTAATGCATTTTTAGCTCACCTGTGGTGAGCACTTACGAATCACAATGGTGCAGCGTCCGTCGTCGTCGTCCGTTAGTAGGGCACATTTCGCAGGCGCGGATCCAGAGGGGGGCCGAGGGGGCCGCGGCCCCCCCTATTTTTGGAAGACCAACAAAAAATGGGTCAATAAAATGAGCAAATAGATGAGGAAATCATGCCTTCCAGATGCTTGGAAATCGTATAAGCGCATCTAGAATTCAAAATTTTCTGGGGGAGGCCCCTTAGACCCCCCGTCGTGGCCTTTGCGACTCCGTCGGCCTGCGGCTGACGGTGTCCGGCCCCCCCTATTCCGAAATCCTGGATCCGCCCCTGTTTCGTAACCGCTGGAGCTATTGATCTAAAACTTGGTACATACATGTATATACCCCTAGGTCATATGACCTATGACACCAAGTTTCGGTCCGATTCGATTCTTGGCTTGGCCACCAGATGGCGGAAACCAAAAACATAAAAAGTGCAATTACTCCTGAAGTAATGACTAGATCATCTCCCAATTTTTATCATAGGTGAAGCTAATAAGGATACATAACATATATAACGGGTTTTTGATTTGACCTTCTTTTCAAGGTCACAGAGGTCGAAGTTCAACAAAAGTGACGAACCTGGCGAGAGTTTGTCATTATGTCACCGAGCAACTTCATATCTTGTATAAACATCATGCATTGGAGGGGTACCTTAAAAAATGCCAAGTTTCGGCCCGATTGGACATCCGGTATGGCCACCAGGTGGCGTAACCCGAAATCAAGTAAGCGAGTTGCTATTACTCAGGAACGGCTTGACGCAGAGGGCTCAAATTTGATATTTACCACGTCACATTTTGGCCTGATTTGACTTCAAACGTGGCCACCAGGAACGACTTGACCCAAAGCACTCCAATGTGCTATGTGGCCCCCTGCAGATAACCTTTATGTGCATGTGAAGTTCCGGCCCGATTGGACATCCAATATGGCTGCCAGGTGGCATTAACCCAAAAATCATCAAAGTGCTACTTTGGAATGACTTGACCCAGATTGCTCATAACTGATGTAGGCCTACCTACCTCCGTCATTAGACTATGTCCAACCCGGTGAGCACATGGTCCATGGACCTTTTCATTTTGACCTCTGTCTGTAATCAGGACACCTCTCATTACTCAATCAACAGCACCATCTACCAGTCCGCACTGGCACTCACAGTCTATAGGTGTCCACGGTGCACCCACTGAGCAATCTGCAGTGTTGCTTTAAGTTGTGAGACAGTTGTCCGCATCCCCCCCCCTGATTGTGCACTGGTTTTTCATCGTCTAATGCTGTGAATTAATTTCCTAGATAGTTTCCAGATATTTTCTCATCGATGTTGAAACGAAAATTATGTCACTACACTCCACTAGATGGCAGCACCTGACGCAATGATGGATTAATTTTGATATGATGTCACCAGTCCATTTTGAAGATACAAAAGTTGCCATCAACTCTCACCATGGTTACCCACCTAGGAACTTTAAGGGAGTGACGTCATGCATGTTTTGTTTAGCATGATTGATTTTAAGATTTCAACTTTTTACCTTACAGAAAATGACATGAATGTTGATGAGACGGACGTCCCGGGACCCCTCGCCAGCAGTTGGCCTACACCTACCAGTGATGCCAGTTCGAAGAATGAGATGGAGGCCTCGGGACACCTCGCCCGCAGTACACCTACCAGTGATGCCAGTTCAAAGAATGAGACGGACGCCTCGGGACACCTTGCAGCAGTACACCTACCAGTGATGCCAGTTCAAAGAATAAGACGGACGCCTCGGGACACCTCGCCGGCAGTACACCTACCAGTGATGCCAGTTCGACGAATGAGATGGACGCCTCGGGACACCTCGCCAGCAGTACACCTACNTATGTAGGCTGCGCCATTAATTAGCTGTGAAGCAGAGGCAGTTCTTCACTGAGCAAACTTAATGTTACCCAAATTGAAGAAAATATATACAGTAGGTTGTTTCCAGTCTTGTGAAACCGAATATTTGTATAGTCCTTTGGTTTTTTAGGCTCTCTGTCGGACAGCCGTGTTGGAACAAAAAGATGTAATGGAGAGACACTTACAGGACTGTTTAAAGGCAGAAAGAGAGAAATTTGAGGAGATGTTGGAGTCACAGGTAGGTCTACATGAGGCCTACAATCTAAAACCAAAACTTCATCAGTCAGCTTATAAATTTTTACTAAAACTGAACCAGAGCTGTACCTCTATCCAGGAGTTGGCACAGAAGTGGTTAATAGAGAGGTGTTCTCTCAGTAGAGGTGTCTACAGACAGAATTTTCTCAATTTTTTTTTCTATTTCTTCCTCAGCGAGACCGCTTGGTGCAATCAATAGAAGAAGAAAAGAGCAAAAATGTGGAAGAAATGAAGAAAATGAGAGAAGAGTTACAGGAACAGCACCAGGTGAGGACGAAAAAATGCAAAATCTTCATTGAGAGCTGAGTCCAAATATGAGCAATAGTAGACAAGACTCATTGAGAGCTGAGTCCAAACACGGGCAATATTAGACAAGACTTGGCAAATTAATGTCAAGTAGGAGGAAACCAGAGAAACTCAGTGCTGATAATGTGATAATGGTTATTGCCGTACCTATCACGTCAAGAATGGGTCTGATTGGGAATCTGATGACATCTAATGCCCCCATCACACTGAGCTAGTTCTCAGTACGTTGTTGAAAATGTTGCCGAACGGGCTCAAACTGTGTGCGAACGGAGTGGATGTAGTGGCAACATTTTACAGTCTTTTTACGAGCTTAATGGATTGGCTCAGACGGGAAGGGTGCTCCAGGACTTTGAGGCATTATTTGGCCAACGTCACACGTTCTTCTAGCCATTTTACGATTTTTTAGGACGGGGCAGATGACAGGGTCTGATATTTCCTTGTTCTTTTCTTTTAACGCCTGTGTCTTGACCAGCACTTTGAACTTTTTCAGCACGAGCTGCAGTCGTTTTTACAAAAGGAACAAGAAAAACAGAAGGATATTCTCAGTGCAGCGATTAGGGTGAGTTCTTGATCACCAGAAGGAATGGCTGGAAATGTGAGCCATATCTTTGTACGTATGTGAAATTGAGAGCTCGGTGCCAAGTAAGGCATTACACATCGGAAATAATGATGCCCTTTATTCCAGGGGTTTCATTAGAAGCCGGCGACCGGCGAAATTCGGTGTCTGTTTTGGTCGTGATCGGCGGCTACTTCCCGCCGAGGTTTAGAAAAAAATTCTGCTCAAACATTGTCAAAATGCCCAAACATCCTTCCAAGTCACTTGTCTTTTATCAACGGACGAATAAAACACACAATTCGCAACATGTCATGCCTCTGGAGTTCTTAAATTAACGCGTTCCGCCGTATAAGTTCCCCGTTTACGGTTCGGGGCGACAGGTGGTGTCTCCTGCTACTCATTCAAGGTCTCCTGGTACTTTGATGAAATTGAAAAAATAATGAAACCCCTGCTTTATTCCATAAAACGTTCTTATATTGCAGGAAGAGCACGAGGCGAGCCAACGCTTACTAAAAACAGCAACAGAGGAGGAAAGAGAAAGAACAAAGACGTTATTAGAGAAAGAAAAGGTACCATAACATTAACACATTTCACTGCCAGGGTCAATTCTGTCACAAAAATGAAAATATGAGAAAAGCTTGAATGTCAGCTGAAAGTCCATCACGTAGGTACTCATTGGAAAGCTCTTAGTGAGTACTTTCCAGTGAATACCTGTGCGACAGGGTTTTGGTACCGTTTCAGGACTTTATTGGTAATGTTTAATGAACTTGCCAATGATTTTTGAGGGCTTTAAGGATTACCTCTACACTTCTCACTCCTCACCATCAATGGCATGAGTTATGCAAATCTCAGTGGCCAGTGTGAGTTCCTTTCATTTAGTTCCAGGAATCAGGGGGAAAATGTCCCCACCATTAACGTTTGAAATCTAAAGGAAGATTCCATTTGGTTTTCAGGAAAGTTCAAGAATTTTCTTTGAAGGAGAACAAGAGAAATTTTCAAAAACATTGAAAGAAGCCATTGAACAGGAACGTGCCAAGAGTAAGGTGAGTGAAAACTGACTGGCTTTTCAATTGGGTACTGTCAGTCCAAAATGTTGGGCTGGTCATCAGGCATTCAGCACTCATTCTTTAAAGTGAGGGGCTGTTTAACTTCCAAACATTTCAGTCAGTATGCCAGGTTTGGCCGCATGTGGTACCATGCTGCTTTGACAGTTGAAATCTTTCCATTTTCAGGAGGCAATAGCAGAGTCATTAAAAGCTGAGCAACAGCGGAGTAAAGATGTGATGCATGAGATAGTTGTAAAGTCTCAGGCTGAGATGAAGGATTATATCAATGAAAATAGACAGGTAAGTCCGTCAACATGTTCAAGTAATATTTGCAATTTGAGGAAAGGGGTGGGTAACAGAATGGCTGGCCTGTAAACAATATTGAGCCAAGTGCCAAATTTACAGTAAATTCTGCCTAAGTCGACACTTCTGGGACCAAAGAAAGTGTCAGCTTTGAAAAATGTCAGGTTAGAGATTTAACTTTCAATTAGATTTCATAACACAGGACCATGAAATAATATCAGGTTTCTAAGGTGAAAGACATAGCTTCCTACTGGACTCGAACCCACGGACCCTCGCATAAGGCATCAGTCGCCAGCACTTGGGGGCAGCACGCCTTAACCACTAGGCCAAATCCCCATCTTCTATAAAACATGGTTCAAAGACCCGTGTTATGAGGCGTAAATAATAAGATAGGACCAGATGCTGACTGTTGTCTTAGGCAGTTTGTTGACATAGACACTGTCAACTCGTGCAGAGATTACTGTACAGCATTATTAGCTCTAGTATAGACAATATTTAGTGAAGTTAATTACAGCAGGAGGAAACCGGAATGCCAGCAGAAAGCCTGTGCTGTCAAAGAGTTGACACTGGCTATTGCGTGAAGAGCAAGTCCAACTGGGGATTGATCCTGGTAACTCAGATGCAAAAGGCACCGCTGTTTCCTTTTCACCAATCTAACAGCCCAAGACAGCGACCACATTCACAATGGTGTCATCAGATGAGTGTCGTTACAAGATGTTTTGACCAGCTGATTTTTATCATTTCAGTCTGATGCAACTGTACGCAGAAAACAACTCACATCCCTGGATCTCTTTTTAGAAGGTGCTCGGCAACAGTTGGCCGACCTTATGAAGAAAACATCGGAAGAAAATGGATGAGAGACATTCGTCTGATTCAGCTATTTTCATTGTTTAAGTTATTCGAGTATTACTGACATGGTATGACGCAATTTCACGATGAAAGAATGAATCTGGTGTTAGGCAAAAAAAGTTCTGTTTCTGGTTACCGCACGCGTCATCTCTAACCACTGTGCGTCAAGAGATTTTTATTCGTCATTTTGAACGAAATTTGCGATTTCTTAGACCCCGCGCCATCTGGTGTGAACAAAATAAGTTACAATAAGCGAGTCACAGAAAATCATCTGTAGAATTGCTTTATCATGTCTATGTAACAGGCCTCTATATTCCCTAATTTGGGCTATTTCTGTTTATGGTGGTATTGGGCCAAACGCCCAAGCAGAGCGCAATCAGGGGGAGCGCGAGGTGAGGGTTCCCTCCCTCGTTTGAAAATTTTTGGAAAATAGAGGATAAAAGACACCATTTCCAGGCATCTGAGATTCCCATTTAATGTAAAACAAGACTCAAATTTGGGTGCCCTTAATTTGGGCTCCGACGTTAAAAGTTGTTAATTTGGGGGAATATAAAGGCCTGAATTGTACTTCCACAATGGTGACCGATAGACAATAGTAGTGTCAACTTCAAACCTTTAAAGGCCTCCAGTAGAGAAATACAATACATTTTATGAAATAAAAAACTTGTGTAAAAAAAAATAAAGCCCACATCACCGCATCAGTTTTCTTCTAATCATGAAACCAGAAACAGAACATTTATTTTTTTGGGCCTTAGTCAATGAATGGCGTGGGTGGGCTGTGCTTTTCATAACTGCTGCTTCGTAAACTAGAATTCTCCATAACTAGGCCCACCGTTTACCGGAACATTTTGTAATTGCCCTGTTGTTAACTGCCACCTGGAGGGTGGTATTTTTGAGAATAATGACTGTAACTCATTAGGCATTTGTGATATCAGCTTTGTAGTCAAAATCAAATTCTGGTGAAGGAATAACTATTCGTTTTTACAGCGAGTTCCTCGATGCAATGACAGTTGACAGTTGTCGTGGCTATTCATATAGCTATTCATATCAGTGTTATCTCTATCCCGCAAATGGGCAAATTGTTGGATAAAAATCATGTCTTGTGGACTCAAGATGTTGGCCAGAAAATTGTCCCTGATGATGCGAGCTGAATTGTCCCTGCTACATGTATGTCCTAGCAAGACCACGTTTTAAGGCTGGGACTACATGGTTAGCCAAATGTTGATATGGTGTTGTAAGTTCATAGTACAGAAAGCTGAGGCTATTGTCTTAAAATCTTGCATATGTAACGATGTCCAGAGTAGGAGTCGAAAAGTGCGGCACTGTTGTGAACAGTCTGATGGTGCTTCAAGCAGTGTGACATGCAGCAGTGCAGTTGTATTGCGAGCAGTGTGACTGGACTGCAAGCAGCGTGATAGCCTCTGTATGTGGCCTCCCATACTCCTTGCCATAAAATGTGGCAAAGGCGTTGAGCACTGATGGGATTCCCATTGAGAAGAGAAAATGAAATGTACAGAAGCAGGGTTTATGCGGGTCTTTAAAAGTCCTTAAATTTGAGATTTTGATTTAATGGCCATTGAAAGTCTTTAAATTTTGCTGGATGGTCATAAAAAGTCTTTAAATCTTAGAAAAAGTCTGGTCATAAAAATCATTAAAAATGATATTACTGAGATGCCAGGAAATAGCGTCTACAGCATTCTAGATTTCAAAATTTTCTGGGGGAGNACAAAAAAGGTCATAAAATTGAATCAAATATGGTACTAAAAGTCATTAAAAAGGTCATAAATTCAATGCCATGGGGGTGGTATATACCATGTGGCTGCTCAGTATGTAAAATTGCGTTTATCACCCTTCATGCTCCCCCAGAGAAATACCTGAAACAGGTCCTAAATTTATATCAACTCGGTCATTAAAAGTCTTTAAAAAGGTCCTAAATTTCCTGCTCAGGTGAGAGCATAAACCCTGTTACTTGATATCACTGATTTGAAACCATAAGATGAACAGTGTTCCCATGTCTAATGACCTAAGCCTTTGTATTGATCAGGTTAAGGCAAACAGATTCAAAGCATCAAGGATGAGAATTAAGGCACCTACTGCTTTGAAGGTACATTTTCATCATTACGCAGTATGTTTTATTTTATTTGGCAATTTGAACCCTCTTATGATACAGAAAGTTTATCACTCGGTTTATCACTCAGAGGGCCGTGTGCACCAACGAAGATTATCTTGAACTCAGGTTGAGCCACACAGCTTTTCAGTTGTTCAGGTATGCCAGGGCATGATGTGACAATGGAAAAGTTGTGGCTGAACCCGAGTTCAAGATAATCTTTGTTGGTGCATACGGCCCAGAAAGTTTATCATTCAGAAAGTTTATCAAGTTTATATCTTGTGTCAGACTTTTCACCTCTCATTCCACCAGTAGGCCTGGAGTCGCCTCGCTGTCGGACAACGCTCGACTCAGAGCGAATGTAGTCCAAAGGCAGGGGGCGGATCCAGGATTTAGGAAAAGAGGGGGCGCCCTGTGCTGGAAACATTGAAATTTGCACCAAATTCCAGCGAGAATTTCACGGTCAATTTTACAAATTAGTTGGCCAAAAGGGGAGGCGTGCATGGTGCGCCCCCCTCTGGATCTGCGCCTGAAAGGTGTAACGATATGAACCCGGCACACAGATGTTATGGCTGTGGCCGGGAGCACTTGGACAGTGCTTGAATAAGAGGGTTTGAACTCCGTAAGGGAATGTAGATTTTGACCATGCTTCCACAGGGTTGTTCCCTCACCGAGTCCATCTCTTGAGAGTTTGCTTGACCCTCGTCAGTATTTTGCAGTAACCGTCCACCTTTGATTCTTTTACTTAGGCTACAGTCATTTTCTGTTCAAGAAGATCATAAAAGGTGGCGCTTCACCCAAGGTTTTATTTTATTTCGTTCTGTTGCAAACCTGCTTTGTTTGCCAGGCTGTTAGCTATTCCTGCTTCGCTTCACTTCCATGGAAGTCATGCTGTAGTTTATAGATAGCGTGCCATGATAGTGACTTAACCATTTCGCAACCATTGACAGGATTTCCATTCCATGACGTTGTGACACTGGCCTAATGCGTAATCATTTCCATGGAAAGGTTGTGGGAAAAGGGCTTCAAGCTGTTGTCAGTGTTAAATCTGTTGCACGAAGCTTTCTGCATTCTTTGCTCTGTTCCTTGCCTGCTTTTGGTTGAATGGCCAGCTTAGTTGAAGCAGTGGTTGGCATGTAGTAATCTATTGTTCTGGTATTAATGCATGAAAGTATGTTGTGTGGTCTTCCAACTTCAGCTTTTTTGAATGTTTGGAATGATTGAACAAAAAATTGCCCTTTAGATTTTTGTGTCAAGCCATACAAAGTTTCACGAGAATCACAAAAACTAAGCGCAAGAATAGAGTATACTTGTAACACTCACTGTGTAGCCTATATTGCCATTTGCAGACAATTTATAAACCGTAACGCAAAAGGGGCTGGGATAAAGCAGTAGAGTGATCCATATAATAAGTTTCCAGCCCCTTTTCTGTAAGAGAATGTTCGAAGAGAGATGTGATGAAAGATTGTCTCAGCTGAAAGAATTTTTGATGGTACAGTGTATGTGTCATAACTTTCATTTCTGATTTTTCTTCTCTTACTTTTAGATTGATATCAATAAATGCGCTGCCAAACCATGTCAAAATGGAGGTCAGTGTTTAGATCGAGTTGATACGTATGAATGCTTGTGCCCGAATGGATTCACAGGTAAGTTAGTCTTTTCTGAAAAGTGAAAGTGGTCTTGGTCAATATTCTTTGTTCTTCCTTTTTGATTTTGCGTAATTTTGATATATTTTGATTTGTAGGCTTCCGATGTGAACAAGATTTTGATGAATGCCTCAGCGATCCATGTCAGAATAACGCGACCTGTGAAAATGCTGTCGGTCGATTTAACTGTTCATGTCTTCCAGGTTTCGCAGGTAGGTTATCAAGTCAAATATCATCAGAACTACGAACGAGTATAATCTTTAGTACCGGTACCTTCCACTGGGTGGAGTCTCCAGGATTTTTCTAAACGGATAACTTCTATTTCCAGGCATAACCTGTGAGACGGACATCAATGAATGCGGTTCAAATCCTTGCTGGAACAACGGCCAGTGTCAGGATAAGGTCAATGGTTATGTGTGCGACTGTCGGCCTGGATTTAATGGTAAGACTCCACTTGATCTGTACGCCCCTGTTGCCTTTTCCCTTACACCCAGCCACACTCCAGGTTGACATGTGACTTTTGATGCAAACCACTGCTTACAAAGCATACATGTAAAGGAGTCTAGCTGGTGCCAAATATCAAACCAGTTAGGCGTGCGACTGCCGCCAGTAAAATTTAATGTGATGGTTCTTTTATGTATGTATTGTGATTTCTTCCAGGAGTCCATTGCGAAACCAATATAGATGACTGTAACCCCCATCCGTGCCTAAATGGTGGCTTCTGCCGTGACCTGGTCAACGATTATGTCTGTGACTGCATACCGCCGTACAAGGGAAAGAATTGCTCCCTTGTGCCTTGTGGGCCTCCAAATCCTTGCAAAAATGGTGGGAGTTGTAAAGAAGATTTGAATTTACACAGCGGTTTTACCTGTAGTTGCCCATCTGGTTTTGAAGGTAAGCTCAGATCTCTATATTGCCCATTTTGAAGTACCGGTACCTCCTGGTAGAAGTGTCCCCATTGGGAGGTTCCAAGCTGTACGATGTGATCTTCTTTTCCAGGGAGTACCTGCGTCCGACCTTTTCGTTACTGCGGTGCTACGCAGGCCGACTCACCGTGCTACCCGAACGGATTCTGCCTCGAGCGTGGAAACGGTTACAAGTGTCTTTGCTCACCCGGTTGGGCCGGCCCGAACTGCGCCAACGCTGTGGATGATTGTGAAAACAATAATTGCACAAACGGTGCAACATGCGTTGATCTACACTTGTCGTACCGTTGTGAATGTGTCAAGGGATGGGAAGGCACGTACTGTGAGCGAGTGAAGAACAACTGTGACCCCAGTCCATGTAAGAACTCCGCCACTTGCATCAGCAAATTTGCAGACTTCGAGTAAGTGAACAGTTGAAACTTACCGGTAATTCCCGTATCCAAATTGTAGCATTTATAGGGTGCCCAAAAGGGTATATGCATGTTTTTGCTGTGTGGCTTACACTGATACAAAGTTTGCCAATATTTTTGTTGTGCTGCGGTACCGCGCATTCTTTTATTGATAGCCGAAGACAAACTTTTCATCCCAGAATGAGCGGTGTATCAAACTTTTCATCCCAGAATGAGCGGTGTATCAAACTTTTCATCCCAGAATGAGCGGTGTATCATTTCATGAGCTCATGGAAGTGGACAAATCGTGATTGAAAAAAATTGATTTATCTTTCAGTTGCATGTGCAGTCTCGGCTGGCGGGGCAAAAACTGTTCCGAGGAGGTGAACGAATGTTTGGACCCGGCCAACAAATGCCTCAACGGTGGCACGTGTCGTGATGCCATCGGGAACTTCACTTGTGACTGTCGGCCATTTTACACCGGGCCTCGCTGTGGCATCAGATACGACCCGTGTGGTCCTGGTTATAACCCCTGTAAAAATCAAGCTACAGGGTGTACGACACAGCCCGACGGGGGTTATGAGTGTAAATGTTCAAGTGGTAAGTATAGCGACAAAGATCTTAACACCAGAAACATGTACAGAAAAATGCCTTTATCCTCTATTGAAGACTGCTTTGGGCTCACAAATGCATTCCTTGTTTGAGAGGTGTCCTTATTACAAAGGTTAAATGAAAACAAAGATGGTCTTAATAGGGAGGTGTCCTCCTTGCAGAGGTTTCTGCTGAGGGTGGTTTTACTAAGTCCGCTCCACTTGAATGACTTTGGTGTCCTTATTAGAGAGGTGTCCTTCTTGCAGTAGTTTTTGCTAAGGGTGGTTCTAAGGTGAAGTCCACACCACAAAGAGTAGAAAATTTTGCACTTGAATTGTCATTTGCAGTGACCACATAACCCACAATTCAGTCATCCATCACATGTTACTGACTACCAATTGCAAGCCAAGGAATTAAACTCTGAGTGAGTGGTAGTCAGTCACATGTGATGGTAGTGTAATTTTAGGTTTTGTGGTCTTCTGGTCACTCTAAATGATAAATTTTCACAATTGCAGAAACCTCTATTCTTAGTGGAACAGACTGCAACTGAAATTACATGTACCGGTGTAAAGCTGTTGTTTCACTAAGTCGATGTGGTCTTACATGGTTTTCATGGTGGTGTCCTGTTTTCAGGTTGGGGTGGTAAAAACTGTGAAGTCGATGTGAACGAATGTGCCTCCAACCCGTGTGGGTCTAATGGCCAGTGTAGGGACAGATTTGATGGTTACACGTGTAACTGCAGTCCAGGGTTTAACGGGACGAACTGTGAGATCAATGTTGATGAATGTGCTTCTGATCCGTGTGGGACTAATGGCACTTGTATTGATGGGAATAATGGGTAAGTTTGAAAAATTTTGAATCAAAAATTGAGCACCAAAAAATTGGCGTCAAAAGTGATGACATCATAATAGTTCACTGCACAAACTCTGTCAAAGTACAAAATTGCAAAATGTTCTTGAAACAAACTGTTATAACTCCTGTGTGTAATGATTCTCCAGGTTTACTTGTAATTGCTCAGAAGGATTTCAAGGTCTCTTATGCCAAGATGACGTCAATGAATGTGCAAGCAATCCATGCCAGAATAATGCCACCTGCAACAATTTGATTGGCGAATACAACTGTTCCTGTTTACCCGGATTTGAAGGTAATTTGAGCCGATCGATTTTTGGTGGGATTTTTAAGCATAGCAGACTGGTTCGCTGTAAAATTTCAGCCAAAATGCAAAGACGGACATTACTTTATAATCTCCACAAAATATTTATGATTTTAGGTACCAATTGTGAAGTTGACATCAACGAGTGCGGTTCAGCAAATCCGTGTAAAAACGGTGCCAAGTGTCAGGATCTTATCAACAAATTTGAATGCGACTGTGTGCCGGGATTCACTGGGACTTTGTGTCAGTTTGACGTCAATGAATGTCAGCCTGACCCATGCGTACACGGCAGGTAAAGTCAGGTTTGGCTATTCTTGTGACCGAAAGATTTTCAAAAATCTTTGAATCCAATGTATGTAATGGGTCCAAAGTGTAACCTCAGTCTTTTGCAGTGTGGGACTTCGACATGTACCGGTATGTAGAATATACCTCAAAATCTCACTTTTGCAGGTGTCGCAATTTGTTGAACAAGTACGAATGTGTCTGTGACCCAGGCTATGAAGGTGTCAACTGTAGTATCAACATAAATGAATGTGCTTCCGATCCTTGCCTGAGAGGAAAATGTAATGATTCAGTCGATGGTTACACATGCATTTGTCCAGATGGATTCACTGGTAAATATGATCCTGTGATGGATTTGGATTGTAGTTGTTCATGTCAGGGCTCATAGCATTTCCTTGTATTGTGACCGCAATACCAAATGCCTGTGGAATTTCCTTGTATTGTCACAACAAGGTGCCAAAGACCCATGGGAATTTCCTTGTACATGTATTGTGACAACAAGGTGCCAAAGACCCATGGGAATTTCCTTGTATTGTGACAACAATATCAAATTTCCCCATGGAATTTGTGCTCTTTAAGACCACTTCTCTCCTCATTTTAGGTGTACATTGTGAGACAGATGTCGCAGTGTGCGGTGAGGGTCCAACTAGCATGTGCCTGAATGGAGCAACATGTCTTGAGGGTGAGGGCAAGAAGTTTACTTGCCGGTAAGTAAAGATGAGACAGATTCAATCTGTATGAAAAACACGGGTTGTTGGTGACGTCTAGAGGGGCATTTCCTCCGTCAAATCCTACCTACAGCCCTAATTTCTTCTTGTCTCCTTGTCACTTTCAGCCACCAGAAAACCACATAACCCACAATTACACTGTTATCACATTAGGCTGACTACCGCTGACTACCGCTGAGTATAACTTGGACATGTAATCAGTAGTCATTGCGGTCCTGTAGTTTAAGTGAATTTTTCAGTCAGAAACTCGCCGTTTTCCCTTTTCAGATGTTTGCCTGGATTTAATGGAACTCGCTGCGAAAACAACATTGACGACTGCTTGAACCACGGATGCAAAAATGGTGCTGTATGCATAGATGGTGTTGCAAACTATACGTGTAAATGTAAACCTGGATGGGTTGGGCCAAGATGCGAGACAGATTTCGACGAATGCATGCCGAATCCATGCCAGAATGGTGGAGTTTGTAAGGAGAAAACTCCAGGTAGCGGCTTTGGGTGAGTTTTGTGTTTTTTTCTGTTACTCATGTTCTCAAAGGTTTGTTCACCAAAGTGACTGATTTAGATTCACTTTTTGCCATGAGTTGATGCACGAGGACCTTTGTCATTGATTTTGTCAGTTCCCAAAGGCATCTCTAGTAGAAAGGTTCCACTGTATTTAAGTTTGTCATTTTCACCAGCAGCACTGGACCGGAGTTTGACAGGTGAAATATTTTCACTTTCAAATTTTTGGTGTCGTTGACCAAAGCCTCTAGTTGTTTTGTTCATTTACATGTACATAAAGTGTCTGCCGTAGTGATATTAGTGGTCTTGGCTTTCGGTAGTTAACAGCCAGTAAAAATATCTTTAGCCTTAGTCGTGATGCATTCCGTAGCTTGCAGGCCTCTCTGTTATGTCATTCACTCCCTGCGCTTATTGCCAAAAGATGGCAGCAAAGTTCTAGTGGACTATACAAAAGAAAATTCTTTTGATTGGTGCTCAGTCAAGCATGGAAGGGTCCGCCAAGCATTGAATTGGGTCGTAGTGACTACTATTGGTCAACTGACTGACTGCTCCTATTGCTTTGACTTGATGACCCCTTAAGATTCTTGCCTCCTTTCCTTGCAGGTGTTTTTGCCGGATCGGCTGGACAGGTCCCATCTGCGAAAATCGCATCAACTACTGTCTTCCAGAGCCAAAATGCCAGAATAACGCGACCTGCGTCAACGGGTTCGGAGACTACTCATGCGATTGTCCTGATGATTTTACTGGAAAACACTGCGAGGTGAAAGTCAACGTTACTGCAACGACGACATCGAGTCCAACAGCGCCGACTTCTGGTATTGTGTCAGTTTTGTCAAGTTCGATGTCCTCACCTCAGTCTACTAGTGCCATGACAACCAAAACGGTCACCTCACCCACGGTTTCGGGTCCAAGCTTTATTCAAACTACCGTAGTTCCCACTGCCACAATATCATCATCACCGCTTGAACCGACGACTTCCGTCCTGGCCTCCTCTGCCGTCATCCCAACCTCAGTTTTCCAAACCTCAAGTCCAGTAGTATCCTCAACGATGATGTCTGCGCCTGAATTGATGGACTCGACAGCTGTTACAAGTATGAAAAGTGAGATGGAATCAACTGGAATTTCGATATTGCTGAGTATGGAACCAACCCAATCTTCCATTCCTACAAGCCGCACAGAAACTATGCCGAGCTCCTTATCACAGTCATTGGAATCAACAAGACCTTCTCAAGGGATGTCGATTGCATCCACATTAAGCCCAACAGCCACAGAATTGACCAAAGTGGTGTCAACTACTGGTTTAGCTGAAGTCTCGTTGTTCAAATCATCATTGAGCACCATGAGCAAGAGCAGTGTAATCAACTCAGAATCGACTGTGTCGAGTATTCGAACAACACCATCCTTTATCCTGAGTTCTGTGGACCTCACTCAGCAGATGTCGTCAGTAAGCTTTGTATCAACTGCAGTACCGGTATATCCATCTACGACTGTTTCTGGGCATTCTGAAAGCTCTGTAACAGTGCCAAGATCGAGCATTACTACCCAGCAGCCAGATATGACATCTACACTGGACATGACATCAAGTCATCAGTCAACTCATTCACAGTCACCATCAGAAACTCTGTCGTCACCTTACACAACCACCATGAGTAGTTCACTATCACCAAGTCCAGTGTTCACCACAGACTCTGGATTGCTGTCAACAGCCAGAGATTCACCATCAGTTCAGCCATCCATGACACTAACTCAAACGGAATCAAGTAGTGGACAGACCATTGTTCAGCCACCAGGAACTTCAGTTGAATCAAGTGATATGCCAACCACTGTTCACCCATCAGGAACATTATCGTTGATTGAATCAAGTGAAGTGCCAACCACTGTTTACCCATCGGGAGCATTAACTTTGGTTGAATCAAGTGATATGCCAACCACTGTTCGCCCATCAGGAACATTATCTTTGATTGAATCAAGTGATATGCCAACCACTGTTTTGTCTTCAGGAACATTATCTTTGATTGAATCAAGTGATATGCCAACCACTGTCCAGCCATCAGGAACGTTATCTTTGATTGAATCAAGTGATATGCCAACCACTATTCACCCATCAGGAACGTTATCGTTGATTGAATCAAGTGATATGCCAACGACCGTTCATCCATCAGGAACATTATCTTTGATTGAGTCAAGTGATATGCCAACCACTGTTCAGCCATCAGGAACATTATCTTTGGTTGAATCAAGTGATATGCCAACCACTGTTCAGCCATCAAGAACATTATCTTTGGTTGAATCAAGTGATATGCCAACCACTGTTCAGCCTTCAAGAACATTATCTTTGATTGAATCAAGTGATGTGCCAACCACTGTTCGCCCATCAGGAACATTATCTATGGTTGAATCAAGTGGAGTACAGACTGTCAAGCCTACAGGAAGATTGTCTTCAAATTCAATTGAATCAAGTGACATGATGACCACTATTGAGCCATCAGGAAGTCAGATTGAATCAAGTGCAATGCTGACTGCTGCTCAGTCATCTGCCAGTTTTACTGCGATTGAATCAGAAAAGACAGTTGTATCAGCACAGACATCTATACCATCAAGTGAAATTCCTTCGGACACCAGGTCACTGCAACTGTCACCTACTCCAGTGTCATTGACCCTGTCTCTTGCCACGACCATTGAAGAAGGTTCTTCAGATCTCTCAAGCACTCTTAGTCTTTCAAGTCCAATACCGTCCATTATTTTGACGAGTCCAGTTTTATCGTCCAGTGATCTTTCTACATTCCATGTTGTGCCATCAACTGCATCTCCAACAGACTCACTGCTGACATCAGTGTCGCCTAGCCGTGATGACAAAACTACTGCTGAAACTCAAGGAACATTCACCACTTATAGTTCAAGTCCAGTTGAATCATCGTTTTTGACTACACCGTCAATTCCAAGAACGGAAATTTCAAGTCCTGTGTATTCAACTACCATCTCAACACCAGGACTCAGTGCTGAACTGACTACCATGATGTCAGCCAGCACGGGGGTTGCTTCCACCATCTCAACGAGCCAGGGCTCTATACCTCCAAGTATGTATCCTACCGCTCCCAACCTGGTCTCTTCAGGATTCATGTAGGCCTACTTTACTCCCACCGTAGTTGCTTCTAGTTCCACCCAGCCCCCAACTGGGGATTCCATCTAGTCCAATCAGACTGACACCTCCTGCCAGTTCTGCAGGAAAGAATACTCCAGTTTGTCCATTACGGGAGCATATTATGTTGCCTCCTGATAGAGGTTCTTCACATGACATTACATTTCCATTATGACACTATCCCGCCATATTGGCTGTCAAAATGTCAGCGACGTCACGGCATGAACACAGTGTCTGCACACAGATTCTGATGTCAAAATCTCATGATGTGATAATTTTGACGTCATCGCTGCAATTTGATGGCCAACATGGTCGATTCTTTGCAATGGATGTGACCGTTGTGACGTCATTGAAGAACTCTGTACGTCGTATACATTGGACATCGTCTTCTCTGCTGCAGCAGAACATAATGACACATCTGACTATGTTATTTTGCTTCATCAGTGTATCTAGAGATGCACCCAAAATCATTTCTTCAATAGAGGAATCCCACTGACGTCATCAAGTCATGTGACTGGCCGTCAAAATGACGCAAACTGGCGTCAATAGGGTGCTACACGTGGATTGATGTTCCGCCTGACGAGACGAGACACGACACAAAATAACGTCATCATGACGTTCCTTCAGGAAACACGTGGTCAATTTGACGGCCAACGTGGCCTTGATGACGTCACGTGGGAAACCTCTATACTGACCAATATTGCTATTAATTTATCAGAATCTTTTCTCATCAGTTTCAGTGACCCCAAGTAGCAGCATCCTCCCCACATCATCCTTGATCCCGACAACTCCATCACCCCCACAGACCTGTCAGAGTGTAACATGCCTGAATGGAGGAACGTGCCGAGATGTGGCTGTAACGGGTTTCAAATGTGACTGTACGTTGCATTTCGCTGGGCCGAGCTGTGAAGAAGGTTTGTATTTAAGGCCACACTTTTTATATTTATTGGATTACGGATTTTTCAGGCCAAAACCTATGTAGGAGGGGAGGGAATAAAAATAAAAATAAAATACAAAAATCTTTGACTTTTTAATTTTTTCCCTGGTGTTACGTGCTATGTGTCACAGAAATTCAAGGGGGAGGGAATAAAAAAAGTGAAATGTGCTAAAAAAGAAATAAAACCTTTTATTGATGCAACAGTAGAACAAGAGATATGGCCTACATAGGGGCCTATATCCTGAAAATACAGGGCGTCAGCATTTAAATATCTTTTACATTGCACCTAGTGGTCGGCGGGAAAAAACAAGAACACAAAATAGACCATCGGGAATTTTATTTTTTTTCAACATTTTCAAAAAACCTGGGGGGCGGATCCGTAATCCAATAAATAAAAAAAGTGTGGCCTAAAAGAATATTATCAAGTAATGATGCAGTGAGGACCATGCTACGGTAAGGCAGCAGTCAGACATGGGCAGTGGACTCCAGTACAGAGAGGAGGGCATCATGGAAATTTCTGTTGTCTGACTATCGCCCGTATTCTAGAACGTTCCTTAACGTTAAGGTCGACTTTATGTCCATTGTAAAACCATCGAGAACAATAGATTTAAGGTGGACCTTAATGTTAAGGAACGTTCTAGAATACGGCCCTTTATTTGCAAGATCTTCATCAAAATTACAAATTACCGTATCCGTACTTCATTGTTACATCTACACAAGGATGCATGATGTCACACTGAGGTTTTTAATATGACATTTTTAAGGTCATAGGTCATTGACGAAAACTTCACACATTTTTCCACAATTTGAATGTCTATAATGTTTTTTTTCAGAAATTTCTGTGTCCTTTCCGTCATTTATTACATCTACACAAGGATGCATGATGTCACACTGAGGTTTTTAATATGACATTTTTAAGGTCATAGGTCATTGACGAAAACGTCACACATTTTTTCCGCAATTTGAATGTCTATAATGTTTTTTTCAGAAATTTCTGTGTCCTTTCCATCATTTAATGGGAATTCGTATTTTGTTCACGAAGCTGTCACATTCAACTTGGGAATAAATGAAATTTTCTTAACAATAAAAACGACATCAGCTGAAGGAACTCTGATCTATGCACGATCTGGCTCAGATTCCCTGCAACTCTCCCTGGAAGGCGGCGCTGTGAAACTGACAGCATCATTCGGCAAAAATGTGGTGGCTGTAAACTCGGACGAAGTCATCAATAACAACAATCTTACAGAAATAACTATCAAGTTCAAATTGGCAAAGAACAGAGTGGAAATTGGACTACTTGTTGGATCAAAAGCAGTTGGGAAAAAGTTTGATTTTGCAACACCTGTCAAAACCTTTTCACCTGGTGTCTTCTACCTCGGTGGAATATCGGCAAGCTTTTCTCCCCAGCCAGTAGCTGGGTCGGTTGTTGGTTACGTCGGTTGTATAAGGCATTTTCAAGTCAACGGAAAGGAGAAGGAGGTCTTTGCAGACGCAGTCGCTGGACAGAATATTGCCGAGTGTCAGGTGCCAGCTTGTAGTTACGAGCCCTGTCGGAAAAATGGAACTTGTATTGTGTAAGTGAAATGTATCTACATAATACACACCCTTTTTGGCATAGTGATGATTTTTCCTTTGGTTCCATGGGAAACTAATCTGTTCCATTACTTTTTCAGAGATGGTGAAAGCTGGTACTGTCACTGTAAGCCTGGTTACACTGGGACACTCTGCGAGAGACGCCACTGCGAGCGTAACCCATGCCAACATGGCGGCACCTGCCTGGAGAATAACGGCACTTATGTTTGTTTGTGCCCGTATGGAAGGAAAGGTGTCAACTGCAGTGAAGGTGAGCACCATATCATCATTGCAGAAAGTAACCCATAACCTGGCCTAGTAACTCATAATTACGTTCTCCATTACATCGGACTCAGACTACTGACTGCATTTCAAAGAATTATACTCTGAGTCGGCGGTAGTCAGTCGGATGTGATTGACGACATGATTGTGGGTTATGTGGTGGTCTACAAAGACAAGGTAAAAGACAAAGACAAGTGCAAAGTTTGTCTACTCTACTTGGAGCAGACTTGAAATAGACTAAAATGGCATGCATTCCCTCTGTTTCAGCACTAACTATAACACGCCCGAAGTTTTCTGGCAATGTGTATGGCTACTCCTCATTTCTGAGTTACGACCGACCAGGAAATATTGCCACATTTCTCTGGATGAAGTTCAACTTCTCATTACCGAATAACAACTCACTGAAGGATTCACTTCTGCTGTTTTTGGGTGACAAAGGTAAGCGCACTGTTCTTTACAGTTTCCACAATGATGATCCGTTACAGAACCGGTACATTGCAAATTTACCACCCTAATGTGATTTGACTGACATTTTCACAGCTTGAACTCTTTCCAGAAGGACAGTCATCTTGGGTGTTTATCTGTGCTAATTAAGTGACAAATGTACACTCTTGTAGGAAAGTAAAAGGACAGCAAGTTATCCTAAATATCGTAAAAACCATTGGAGCTACAGCAACGGTATTTGCACCCAATCTGTAGCAACATGTTGGGCATAGAACCATGGTGTTTTGCCAGAACTCAATTTTAACTAATTAACAGAAAAATGACACTTTGTAAAATCACTTTTTTCACAATTTTTGAAAAATCATCCGATTTCAAATTTTCTTTCTTCATTACATTCAACGTGCCTGACTGACCAACATCTGCAACTTTTCCCTTTTAAAATCGCAAGAGAAAATGCCTCTTTTGGCATTTTGCAGCAAAATAAATCCCATTCACACGGTCAAGCAGACAACACCTCTGGGACAGCCCCTCTTTACCAGGGAATCTTGGCGTCATAACAGACTGTGATCAACAAAACCTGTGGCCTCCCAAGACTCTATTCATATTGCCAGTATGACGTAACTTCCTTTTACAATAAAAGCCAATTCATGGTATTGATCTGGTTTTGCACTGACACGACATGGGTTGAAGTCGGTGTCACTTCTCATTTGGTGCATAACGTGAGTACTGAACTGAAACAGCCCCAAACCTGGACTTCAGACTATAAAATCCGTAAAGAGGGGCTGTGCCAGAGGTATTTTTACATGACTGTGCGAGTGGGATTTATTTTTGCCAAAAAAATGCCAAAAGAGGCGTTTTCTTTTGAGATTTTAAAAGGAAAAAGTTGCAGATGTTGGTCAGTCAGGCAAGTTGAATATAACGAAGGAAGAAAATTCGAAATCGGACGATTTTTTAAAAATTTTCAAAAAAGTGAGTTTATAAAATGTCATTTTTCTCTCAATTTATTAAAACTGATTTTTGCCAAAACACCATTGTTCTATGCCCAACATATTGCTACAGATTGGGTGCAAATACCATTGCTGTACCTCCAATGGTTTTTGAGATATTTAGGATAACTTGCTGTCCTTTTACTTTCCTACAAGAGTGTACATGTATTGTAGAATTTATTCACATACATTGTACTCCTAAATTCACTGGGTGTCTTGTTATCTTTTTATTTCAGATTCTGATTATTTGTCCCTTGGCATAGAGGACGATTACCTCGTGTTGCGTTACGAACTCGGATCTGGCTATGCGGAAATCAGATCTGAGAAAAAAGTCGACATATCACGTCCACTACACCTCGTGTCATTCGGACGCAACAAACAAAATGGCTGGATAAAACTAGACGACCAGGCTAACGCGACTGGAAGGTCACCAGGGCGGCTGACGGGGCTAAATATCAAAAGCGACCTCTATATTGGTGGACATGAAACACTACGGAAAAATGTAATGCCGACTGAGGTCAAATATACTCTTGGATTTACAGGTGAGTGATGGCTGCATCTTGGCAAGTAATCAGTGTGGGGGGGGGGGGTTCTATTGAAGTAATAGTGCAGTCTACACTGCAATGTAGCCATTAGTACAGAATGAAGCTGTTATTTTAATGAACACACTCCCACTGATTGCAAATGCACTGGAAACAACCTTAAGATGAGTATTCATTGTAATGTGTGTTATTTTCAGGTTGTATTTATGATATCAGGATCTGGACTGGTAGCACTGGTGGCTATGTTTTGCCTGGGAAACCAGCGGGCTCCGTGGAGACCGGGAGGAACGTCCAACAGTGTACACAGTCCGAGTGTAGTCGAAACCAGTGCATGAATGGCGGTAAATGTGTTGATCTTGGTTCTTCATTCAGGTAAGGATACGAACTGCATTTACAGTTGTAAAGTCTGTTGGACAAAGATCTAAAGTTTTGTAAAATGCACCTGAAACCCGTCACGTAGGTATTCGTTGGAAAGCTGTCAGTGAGTACTTTCAAATGAATATCTATGTAATATTTCATGGTTTGGTAGCTAGTAATAGTGAAATAGCCATTGGCAGTGGAAGGGTTAATCTTTGGTCACGGCAGAAAACCACGTAACATGTAACTAGAAAACCATGTAATGTATAATAATAATAATAATATAACGGTAAATGAAGTCCGTATTTGAGTCATTGAACATCAGTTGGTTTAGGCCACACTTTTTATATTTATTGGATTACGGATTTTTCAGGCCAAAACCTATGTAGGAGGGGAGGGAATAAAAATAAAAATAAAATACAAAAATCTTTGACTTTTTAATTTTTTCCCTAGTGTTACGTGCTATGCGTCACAGAAATTCAAGGGGGAGGGAATAAAAAAAGTGAAATGTGCTAAAAAAGAAATAAAACCTTTTATTGATGCAACAGTAGAACAAGAGATATGGCCTACATAGGGGCCTGTATCCTGAAAATACAGGGCGTCAGCATTTAAATATCTTTTACATTGCACCTATTGGTCGGCGGGAAAAAAACAAGAACACAAAATAGACCATCGGGAATTTTATTTTTTTTCAATATTTTCAAAAAACCTGGGGGGCGGATCCGTAATCCAATAAATAAAAAAAGTGTGGCCTTAGAGTCAGCCACTGAGACCATTACACCTGACTGACTGCTGCTGACTCAGATAGACATGCAGTTGGTAGTCAGTTGAATGTGATAGGCGTTGTAATTGTGAGTTAAAATATTTCCCAACACCGGAAATGACAAAATCATGAAAGTTGTAAAATTTCTACCCTACTCATCTTCATTTCGTTCAAGGTGTGACTGCCCAACTGGTTGGTACGGTGCACTATGTGGGGACAAGGTCACGCCATGTATGGACAGCCCGTGTGCGAATGGCTCAACGTGTGTCCCACTCAGTGTTGGATTCAAGTGTGAATGTACACTGGGTACGACGGGAACCTTCTGTAATGAAAGTAAGTACATGTGCAGTCTCATAAGAAGTAGGCACTTGTATCAGTTTTTGATTCAAGAAGAAGGCAGTTGCATCAGTTTTTTATTCAGCCCCACACATGACTTAGAAAAATTACCGTACTTTGTTGGTTTGTTGTGTTGTGATGCTGAACATGAAGTTTTTTTCTGAAAAGCCATGTGGTGCCCCGGACTGACTACCGTGAACTCAGAGTATAATTCTTTGGCATGCAGTTGGTAGTTAGTCAGGGGTAATGAAGACGCAACTGTAGGTTATGTGGTTTTCTGGTTACTGCAAGTGACAAGGTAAAACAGCTGCAAAAATCTTTACACTTTAAGTGAGACCACTTTATCGCTAGTGGTACTTGTGTCTAGCCGAATGATCTTCTTCTGTTTCTTAAATGAGTTTTGATATCATTAGGCTACACCTACATTCAATCATACTCTGACTTTTTTCCAGGTGTTACAATAGCAGACCCAAACTTCGTGGGAGAGAACTCATACATGTCCTTCAAACCTCCACGCAACATGAGAAATGAAACATTCATCCGTCTTCAAATCAAACCAAGGGTGCTGACCGGTCTGATTCTATACATGGCCCAGCATACGAACCGTAGATCTGGGGATTTCCTTTCCGTCTCACTGAATAGCGGCAGTGTTGAATTTCGCTACAATCTTGGAGGAACGACGGCCATTTTGAAAAGTGACGGTGAAGTGGAGAGTACTGCGGGTAAGATTGATTTATGACTTTTCGACTGTTTTTCAAAATAATGACTTGTTTTTCAACTACCGTAACTTTTTCAGACACTTGGTACACCGTGGAAGTTGGTCGAAATCTTGATAAAGGGTACATCCGCCTGAATGGAGGGGGAAATGTGACTGGCACATCAGGGAAGGGCTTTATTGCCTTGGATACGACCTCTGCAATATATTTAGGTAAGGAGCTGTTTAGACTTGATTAGGTCTTGCAGTGCTAGTGGCGTTCTCCTTGCCTGTCATTTGGGTTGATTTTAGCTCACCTGGTGAGCTTAAGTCATGATGTAGTATAGTGGCTGTAGCCTGTCGTCGTCTTTGTTCTCATTTAGCAGGGCATTGTTTCATAACTGCTGGGGCTAGTGACACCAAACTTGGTACAAATGTACCCCTAGGTCAGATGACCACAGGCGCCAAGTTTCAATTAAGTTTGATTCCGGGCTTGGCCACCAGGGGGCAAACAGAAAACCTTTAAAGTGCTATTTCACCTTAACCGTTAAATTTTTTTTGGACTATTTCTTATAAAATGTAGCTGGTAACTCACCAGTCTTGGAATTGTTCTTCAGGTGGGATGGAGAACCTAGATGAAATCTCTCCGTTCGCGGTTGCCAATGAACCCTCGACCTACGAGGGTTGTGTACGGGAACTAGTCATCAACAACAAGGAGTACAACTTGACACCACAGGGGGCGCTATCAGGGAGAAATGTTCTCAATTGCGATGGGACATTCTGTGGGTACAGTACTTGTAAGAATGGTGGCACGTGTTATTTGGTAAAGAATGATTTTGTGTGTAATTGCACAGAGGTGAGTGTTTTCACTTGAGTTTGTGTATTTAAGCTTCTGACTATGACTTTGTCGTGTATTGTCAAGATATTTTGTCTCACTTTCCAGCTCTACTTTGGAAGAACATGTCACATTCCTGTCTACTGCAAGGACAATCAGTGTAAAAATGGTGGTGTGTGCCACGCTGATATGGCAACAAAGACATATCACTGTGACTGTCTGCTTGGCACGGTAGGACAGTCTTGTGAAAAAAGTGAGTTAAATATAATGTTGTGAATGAAGAGGTTATCACTTACACGTATTACGGTCCACACAGTATTTGTAATAGATTTTTCCGTCAGGGCCGAAGCCATATTAACGGACAATATAGGCCCTGGTAAGTACGGAAGAGGCCATCTCAAGCTACTCATGTTCCTCACCTATAGATGGGGTCTTTTATTTGCCCTTGCAAAGGCACAAGGTACAAGGCACCACGGTAACTGTCCCATGCTATGGACTGAAGAGCCAGGGATGGTTAATCCCATATGACCTGGGATTCGAACTCAGGACCTGCCGCCTGCTAAGTGGACGTGATAACCCTAGGTTATCTGGGCTGCACAGGTCCATACAGTTACTGGTGATTGGGGGAGTGTGATGAATTTTATTCAGTAAACGTGTCTCCATCATTCTTAGCATCTTCTCCTTCCCTCTTCAGCTGTGAATATCACCAATCCAAGTTTTTCTGGCCACAGCACCCTATTCTACCAAGACCCACTCTCTGCCACATCTGACAGGAAAATCACAAACATTGCATTTAATGTATCAACTACGAGCAAGACCGGTATGATCATGTGGAACGGAGAGGTAAGATTTGGTCAAAACTCTGAAGTACTACTTACACCGGGTCATATGAATAAAGACTAGTAAATGCTTTTGCTTGAATTTTGCAATACAAATGCACTAGGCAATGCTGTACAAAACTGAAGTAAAAACATTATGAACCACTGTCAGGGTTGCATACGACCAGGAATCGAACTCCGAACACCAGCGGTGACAGGCACCGCTGTTTCCTCTGCACCACTTGGACAGCACAAATATTTCCACACAAAGTTTACTCATTTTAAAAATTCTCCACCCCAGGTTTTCTCCGAAATTGACGATTACCTCGGTATTGGCCTCGTGGACGGTAAACTCCACCTTGTATGGAACCTTGGTTGGTGGTCGCGGAATGAAATCATCACAAGTGCCATTAATGATGGGAATTGGCACTCTGTCATCATCACCCGAGTAGCACAAACCCTCACATTATATGTAGATGGGCAGGCCTACCGCAGCCAGGTTGGTGGACAATTTACTGGACTGAATACTTACGGAATGTACACATTTGGTAAGTTTCAACTGATTAAACTTCAGGCATGTCAGGGTTACATATGTCTCAATAATGTCTCAAGAATTATGAATAGGGTCACTATCTCTGACTAGTGTCTACTAAGATAATTATGAATAGGGCCACACTTTTCCTGACTAGTGCATACGAATTATGAATAGGGTCACTTTTCCTGACTAGTGTTCATGAATTATGAATAGGGTGACTTTCCTGACTAGTGCCTAAGAATTACCGGTATAAATACTGGTAGGGTACTGGTTAAGTTTTCCAGAGTAGTGCCTAAGAGTTATGAATCGGGTCACTATTTCTGACTGGTGTCTAAGAATTATGAATAGGGTCACTATTTCTGACTAGTGTTTAAGACCTGGGAATAGGGTCACTTTTCCTGACTAGTGTCTAAGAATTATAAATAGGGTCACTATTTCTTGCTCGTGGTCTTCTAATCCATGACTATTCTTCCAGGAGGAGCTGAACCAGGATCCAGCGTCTCTGACCTGACCAACTCCCACTACACTGCTGCATTCACTGGATGCCTTCAAGATATACAGCTACATCGAGATGCACAGCCTATAAACATAATGGCAGCTACGAAGGGATACAGAATTACTGAATGCACCAATACATGACGTCCACCATGACAACTTTGATGAATAAATGATTTTACTTGTCAATATTTTTGTTTCTTTTCTATTGGGTGTTTTATATGATGTCTCCAGCGAATGCTATCATAATTATACATGTACATGTAGTTCCGTCAACTGCCAGTATTTGTGATGAAATCGCTAATAGTAATGTAGAGTATTTTATACATAATTGTATTTTTATATTTGTAAAGTACTTGTAGGACAATTGCACTATATTTAACTAATGGGGGAGGGTAGATCTGACCAAAGGGTCCTCCCCACTTAAGAGGATTCTCACGGAATGTGCCTCTCTATGAGTAGCTGAGCCTTGGAAGACTATGGGCAATCGTTTGTGTCTTGGTCTCGGCATCTGTGGTGAGGAAACCAAGAATGGATAGGATTAAATTTTATGTCCTCAGTTAGTTGGTATGTGACGGCCACTGTCATGCAAGGAAACTAATGTGGAGAGGTGCCTCATTGTTTTATAACGTTGTTGATATCTTCGTACCGGTAAGGGTGTGATAGTTTTGTAGGTGTCATTAGTCTCGGCATAAGTTGTTAGGAAACCAACAATAAATAGGATGAAATCTTATGTCCTCAGTTGGTTAGTATGTGATGGCCCAACAGATGAAATCTTATGTCCTCAGTTGGTTAGTATGTGAAGGCCCAACAATAAATAGGATGAAATCTTATGTCCTCAGTTGGTTAGTATGTGATGGCCCAACAATAAATAGGATGAAATCTTATGTCCTCAGTTGGTTAGTATGTGATGGCCCAACAATAAATAGGATGAAATCTTATGTCCCAGTTGGTTAGTATGTGATGGCCACGGTCATGCAAGGAAATTCTCATGTGGCCGAGAGGTGCCTCTCATTGTTTTACAACTTTGTTGTTATCATCTTAAGGGTAAATAGATCTGTGATAGTTTTGTAGGTGTGATATACAGGTAACATATTTTGGCTGACGGGGATGAACTTAGGGCAGGACTAGTCCTGGACTCCTCCCAGACAGAACATTTTTTTATACCGAAAGAGAGGGACAGTAAAATGGATTTGATTTGCAGGTTTCTGTTTCAGTTGTGGGGACAGTAACATGACCTGAAGTTGGAGATTTGGTTCTGTCCTAGTGTCCATGATGCGTTGGATTTTCTATACTTGTCAGATTTTTTTACTCGGCAATCCCTTGTGGTGTAATACATTTTACACAGCAATCCGTCGTGGTGTAATACATTTTACTCAGCAATCCGTCGTGGTGTAATACATTTTACTCAGCAATCCGTCATGGTGTAATACATTTTACACAGTAATCTGTTGTGGTGTAATACCAGTACATTTTACTCAGTGATCCGTTGTGGTGTAATACATTTTACTCAGTGATCCGTGGTGTAATACATTTTACACAGTGATCCGTCGTGGTGTTATACCTTTTACTCAATGATCCGTCGTGATGTAAGTAATACATTTGAATGTGCATGAGCCAGTTGGGAACAATCCATTAGATTTATTGAAATACTGATAGGAGTTCATACTTAAAGTGTGTAATACATGTACATTATATACTATATAATTTTAGTACATGCAGATGTATATACCTATATTATTGTAGGAAATGTCCAGAATTTTAATTTGTTTATAAAATGTCCAGGAATATCATATTCTACTTCTCCTTCTTACTTATTTTGCTTTCTTCTCCGCCATGTTGGCAAATCTCTCCACCAGGACAAATTTTGTTGTATAATGTACCGGTGTGTGACAAATACCTGCATTTGAATGCGACGTGAACTGTGGACTTGTGTATGAAAAATACTAACTGTGGACACCAGCATGCAAATACGAATCTCCCCAATTGAGATTTTGCATTATCCGATCTAGAGTTGGATAGTTATGTCCTCAGTTGGTAGATTTGTGACGGCCATATCCTTAATTCCGACCAACTGGGGAAGCACCTCCGTCGGCCCGTACATGCATGCATAAACGTGGACTTCATGTTTGTCCCAATTTGTGAAGTGTAGAGAGGAATGTCCTCGTTCGACGCAGTTGTAGGGGGCAAGTTGCTGCGCCTGGGCGTGGCACGTGTCAGTGCCGTCGTTTAGGCTCTCTTGACGATCGGTGACGTTCTGGGCGCTCGTTGCGGGGTGACGAAGTTGATTTAATCATGGAGGTATAATAATAATATACCTCCATGATTTAATACCTCCGGATGCAAGGTCAGGCGAGGACTCCAAGGGGGGGGGGCGCACCCGGCACACGCCCCTTTTCGGCCAACAAATCTGTGTAAAATCTATATCTATATCATTACCGGCGTCGTAACCCTGTTGGATTTTTGCCGGAGGTATGGAGTCCACGACAGGCTACTGTCCACCTGTGTGGGGTCTTTTACTTGCCCTGGCATAGACACTCAGGTACAAGGGACCACGGCTTTTAGGCCCATCCGACGGACCATGCATTAATGTTTCACAACTTTTTGTACATGCCTTCGCCCGGAGTCGAACCTGGCGCTGACCCGTTGTACAGTTTGGTAGTCAAGTGCGCTAACCACCCGACTACCGGGCTTAGACCGTGAAATTCTGAAATTTGGCGCAAATCATTGAAATTCACCGCAGATTTCAATGTTTCTAGCACAGTGCGCCCCCTCTTCTCCGAAATCGTGGATCCGCCCCTGAAGGTGGGTGACTATCTATGGGGAGAGGACTATCGTCCGCATCATATCCAGTCTTTTAGGCCTGGCAGTCCATGTGGGCGTTTAGTCAGCCCGAGTGAGCCACTGCCAGGTTCGAGGCACAAGTGATCTGTTGCTTAATATATGGATCATATAGGGTTTGCTATTGATGTAGTCTATTTCCTTGAAGTACCTTGGCTGACTCGGTGGCTCGCTCGAACTGACCTCTAAAAATGTCGAAGTGGTGGGAAATGGGGCAATTTTCCACATTTAGAGTGCACATGATGTAAGATGGCCGCAAGATGGTGTCGAACTAGGAAATTTGAATGGAAGTTACCAAACGAAATCTGAGTGAGTTACGGTAATCTTCCTTCAACTTTTGCGACACATCACATGTAGGCCTACAAGACCACTATTTTTGCTGGCAGAGTCATTCGTAGGGCCTACGTGGTGGGAAGAGAGCCGGAGGAACCAAAACGTGGTCATTGGAAGATTGGTAAGAAAGTTTTGTTAGTTCTCCGCTTTTCTGCCGTGAGGCAAAGTAGGCCTATAGGCAGCTTGCGTATGGAACGATGATTTTCGTAGAAAGAGTTTAAATGTAGCTTAGGGGTTATGAAAAGTGAAATCTCGAATTTTTGACGCGAAAAATCTGACTAACTGCACAAAAATTGGGAAAACAAGGCTTGGGGGCCCTCGGGAACCGTCATAAGAAGGTGCCCCGAGCCTTATTTTCTCAATTCAGTGTGCAGTTAGTCAGATTTTTTGCGTCAAAAATTCGAGATTTCGAGTCACTTTTCATAACCCTTAAAATTGGCCCTTACTTGGGATGCCAATTCGTAATGCAGACTTTGCGTCATGTAGGCCTACTATCATTGTATTTCGCTCACTAACTGTGTGAAGTGAAAGTAGTCTTAAAGGGGCGCTGTTTTCCTTCCCTATCCTACACCCGCGTTGAAGGAGACCTCTATTGACAATTTGTTGAACTACCACTTATCAACCTCGCCCCTTGTAGAGTAACTCTCGTTCCTGGGATATCCTCGTATGCATTGCATTGTAATCATACATTCTCCAACACCAGGGCGAAAGGCAAAACAACGGTATTGGAGAATCATGCAATCACCGCCGGTGGTGCCGACTAAGTGCACATGGACGGCAAATCTCAATGCAAAGGTATTATGTAAAAAAGACAAAAAGCATATTTCAATTTGAGTATGCGTGATTATTTTATGTACTCATGAATACACATAAAACGCCGAGTGGTGAGCGCGTCTGCTCTCCTTTTTACTACGAGCCTAGTTCACTATACCGATTTGGCAATATCCTCCGTGTAACGACGATTCTTAGACATTTTCCCGCTCTGTGAAGGGAAACTTAAGGACCTAGAGGGGTCTGGATTAGGATGCGACCGTCGTATCTCTCCCATTCTGAAAAGGAAGAACGCCCATGTTTCATGTCTTCATTCATACTTCATAGACGCCAAAAAATACTAGGACAGACGCAAGCAAATGCATAAAACCATCATGGCGCCCGCTGGTCTATATTTAGCTCGGCGTCGGTCTGTTGCTCTTGGAGCTGTAGAATGACGTCACTAGCCGGGAATCCGGCTAAGATCATTTGCTTTCACATTCTGTCTTCGAATGCAAGCTGCCAGAAGACAGGTGTAATGTATGAAAATGCCTCCCCTATGCCAATGCCCGCTTCATTGTGTGGCGGACACTCAAATTCAGAAAGAAATGTTTATCAGTGACTCCCCCATTGTCGGGTCGCGGCTTATTCCGTCAATCTTTTGTTGGGGGGCATTGGCAAACGGGGGGGGGGGGGCAGTGAAATACATTACAGGTGGTACCAGTCTAGGTCTCGCGGTAATTCTACCACGTGACATGACGCTTGGCCAGCATGAATCAAGCGACGATGTCGATGTCTAAATTTGATCGCTCCTCAGACGGAGACGCTCGGCGTCTGAAGTATGAATCAAGCCCCAAAACTTAGAGCACTTTGATGAAAAGGATTCACCAGATTATTTAAATTCCCGAATTTTTCTAGAACCATGTAGGCCTGTTCTTACTTACTGCAAACGCAGGTTCTAGGTCCAGAGCCGCCAGATGATGAACCAAGTGACGCTGGTAATGCTAAAAAATAAAGATAAATGTAAAATGTGACCCGGCACAGCAAAATGAGTCGGAATGCGCACAGAAGAAGACCCAACATGACCAAGGCGACACCAACGGTTTGTTGATTTCAGGATCATTGTGAAATTGGACCTTGTCGATCTCTGTAAATGTTGTCTGGTGTCATATTCGGTCTTCTTGTCTGTGCGCATTTCGACTCATTTTGCTGTGCCGGGTCACAAATGTTACCGTCTTTCTCGAGATCGAGAACTATTTGGGGGCTGAAATGTCCCATTCGACAACATGCATGTATTACATCGGGTGGGAAAAATGACCCCCTATAACGAAGTTGCAATGATATACAATGTAGATCGAGGCCAACTCTTAAAGGAGCTGGACGTCCAAGTTGTAAACAAACAGGTTTGTTTACAAACAGTGGCCAGCAAACTAGTTTTATTCCTTCGTGAAGGTGGCGGCACCAGTAGCGCCTCGTGATCGTTGGACTGGTGCCCGGTCCAATGCAACTCATTCACGATATTCACGTCAGTACATATCACCGACAATAGGTGGCAGCACCGTAGGCGTCGCGTGGACAGAGAAATAGTCTGTGAGTGTTTACAACTTGGACGCCCAGCTCCTTTAATTGCATAGAAAAATATGATGAAACATTTGACCGTGTATGAGCTTAGCATCGGTCGTTCATACTTACTACAGTTGCATCGAGCATAACCTGAAATCAAAACGAACTAAGATTTAGTTTTGAAATTTATTGTAATTAGCATTGTTCTCCATATATGGCATTGACCAATCAGAATCATTCCGATGGGCTGGGCTACCCAATAGAAATCCATTGCCTTCAAACAGATGTGAATTAGATGGAGGGTTGGTACTTACCATTGCAAACCATTACGGAAAGACATAACATAATCATTAACAAGGCCTTCATCTGAAATTGACATCAAAACCATATTAGATCGAGTGCAATGGCTATCGCTGTCAATATTTTGCTGGAATCCAATAGTTTTAGGCCCAGATCTACCTCTATACCAAAAACCGCAGCCCGCAACGTCAGCGTGCGGCTACCAGCTTTCGGACTTGGGACGTCGTCTTCCAAAACGTCGTTCACGTTGACGCCAACTCGCCAGTGGATCTCCGGCTTATGAAATTCGGCATTATGACCAATGATGCCGCATCAACCTGTTATCTGATCAAGTAGTGGTAGGCCTGGTAGAGAAATAGTTTACCCCAGTCCCTTCGTGTCACTGATTCCAATATTCGTTTGAGGTGTTTGCGGGGCGTTAGCATTTCTCTTGCTCGTCGCATGGGGGCTTTTTGTTCATGCAGTTCAGCTTTAAAAACTCATATTTTTAAGAAATATTTGTATTAGGCCTAGAAGTATTTTATGTTATTAAATCATGTCAGTTATAGTGATTTAGTTTTTGTTTTAACTTTTACCTTGTGAAGTGCTTTGAAATATTTTATGTAAAGCGCTAAAAATAGAAGTGGTTTTTAACAATAATAATAATAATTAATCTTGATAAAAGTTCTATAAAAATGTAGACCTGTGAGTACAGGGACGAAAGTGGGCCTATCTTGCGAGAGGTTCAAAATTTCTTCTCCAAGAAATAGCGGTCAAAATAGAGAATTCGACAGAAATCACGAGCACCTACCTTTGCTTACTGTTCTCAACCACTCCTCACGGACCACTGGTTTGTCCGACCCTTCCGTCTGACTACTCTGTTGGATGGCCGACACCAAGCAACAGCTGAGGTGACGAGATAAGTAGCTATCACTTCTTCAGCCGAGATACCATCGTCGTAAGTTAATGCCTTGTCAAAGGGGCATAACATACCAGCGCCTTTGGCAAAGCAATTTGCGTGGAACTTTGCACAATATGGTCACACAAATTACGAGCATCGTTGCAGTAAAAGTTAAAACATTTTTTCCTATAATTCATGTTATCTGCAGAAAATTTGAATTTCATGAACCTCAAAGACTTGATCTCTCACGCAATTTAAATCTCAGCAGATAAAGTTTTGGTTACGTTCCAAGTACAGACACCCAAAATTAGCGTGATGTGCATCATTGTGATGCAGAGATAACAGGAAAGATGAAGTGATTTTAGATTGTCATAATGTATGACGGATTAATGACCGGATTGCGTGCGTCAGACTGATGGTTAATCTTTCAATACTGACGTCACGTTCCAGTGCATTTTTAGTCTCGCGCAGCCAGCCGTTTTGTAAAGCGCTTGTGTGTAAGTGCAGTGGAAAGCGCTATTTGAAAGTGGAGTGGGGCCTGCATCGAACCCCTTGTAGCTACTACTATATGGCACGGCTTAACCCGCCGGCCATGGAGGATTTCCTTTATGGCCTAGTGGTTGGCGCGTTGGCCTCGGCGCTAGAAGTTAAGCTACGCTGAGCGTGATCACTACGTGGATGGGTGACCGGCGCGCGTACAATACAGGGCCTAGCAGCGGAAGAGGGGTTCGCCAAGGGCACCTGCTGTCCCCGTACTTGTTCTTACAAAAAAATTCCCTAGTTGTGGAACTTGGAATGGGCTATACAGAAAGACTGCCGTCATGTCGGCGAAACATCCAGTCTGTTTTATAGTCGCTCAATTTAAAGTTTTTAGTTGCTGTACTGACATGACTGAGTTCTAGATCTCCACCTCCCCTGAGTATCAACAAATATAAGAAGGATTTCATGCCACTCTAATTTATTAAACACGTTGTTTTGTTGTACATTCACGAAATCAAGTTATCGGGTAAAGTTGTATCAAAACCAGTTAGGTTTTGATAAGTGTTCTCCACTTCATTTTAAAAAGGGAGCAGAACGCACTGAAATATTTTCACAGTTTAACCCCCGGCCCCCCAGATTATAACCACCCCTTTTATAATTAAGATCGTGCAATACATGTAACGTTAGTTATCCATTTGGGCAGTCCCTCCATCAATTTACCGGCGGGCCACCCCTCTCAGCAAAAGAAGAATGAATATTGCTGAAAAATCTGCGTATCTATCCCCCTTAAGAAATTTTCTGTGGAGAACACTGACAACTACCTTACGAGTTCCGTTCCTCTTACTTGGCCTCTTCAATTGTCACCACTACTTCACTACAACTCGAACTGCTACTCTCAATATTTCAACTGCTACTCCCACTACTAGAGCTACTGTTGCCGCCGCTCGACCCTAACCGTTTCTGCGCGCTTGAAAAAATACGGTCATTTTTCTCCAAATTCCAGACTTGTACGGTAACCCCCTTGTCATTTTGTCCACGATTTCTGCCTTTGTTCAGGTGCCGTACGTCAGAGCTGTCACTCTCGCTCGAGCTGCTGGAACTGCTGCTGGAACTGCTACTCGAGCTACTGGAACTGCTACTCGAGCTACTGGAACTGCTACTCGAGCTACTTGAACTGCTGCTGCTCGAGCTACTGCTGGAGGTGCCAGTGGTTGAGTTGTTTGTTGTGGATGATCCCTGAGTACCGGTAGTACCGGTACCGGTACCGGTACCACCGTTTCCGCCAGGCGCTTGGGTGGTTCCAGCTGTCGTGGGCGAATTTGCTGTGGTTGTCGTGGTAGTTGTTGTGGTGGGGTCTTCACCAGCTATTCAAGAACAGCAACGGAGAGGCAAACAGTGAAACTGTGGAATCAGTGACTTGTAGTTACAGGTGTAGCAGTTAAGAAAGTCCCCTGGAAAATGTCCCCCGGCCTGGATGTGTTATTGTTCCATAACGTTTGACATGCAAGGCTTTAACAACGATACCCGTGATTGAAAATAATAGGGAGGCTTAGAAATCAAGCGATAAACGTAAACTTTAAGAAAAACGTTATTTTTCATACTACACATTAACCAGATATATTGCATTTTCGGTAGAAAAATAACGTTGTCGTTAACGTTTACGTTTATCGTTTGATTTCTAAACCTCCCTAGAATGTTCTCTTCTGCGGACGGCAATAGCCTTGCTCATAGATAGGCCTACTGCATTTCAAAATACCAGCCCACCTCATACTTTTCCAAACACCCTCTAGACATTGTGGGTACTTACCGACACATGCCTGTTGGTTTGGGTCCCACACCTGTGGCGACTGGCATTCTGAATTGACGAAGGGTGACAACTCGTCAGGTTTTGAAAAACGGAAAAAGTGGTTATAATGCAAAATCTAAGAAATCAAATTGAAAGGCCCCTATTGAGATATTTCTCACAAATTTGGCTTTCTGGGGGGGGGGGGGNCTAAGGGCAGTCGTTTGTGTCAATGGTGAAAGCAAAAGCCGGAGGGCAACCAAAAATTGTGAATCGCCCATCGAAGAAAACTCTCACGTGGAAGGCGGCTCGATTCCTTCGGAATGGAAATTCTACGCCAACTAACCTTGGCAGCACTGTGTACCCGGGGAGCAGTCCACTCCGCCGGCATCGGTACCCTGGCAGGCGCCAGCGGATACGGGAAGGCATCTCCCATTAATAGTACCACAAATTCCCTCTTCACCTGAAATAGAGCATGCAGTTACTATTGGAAAGCTCTTAGCATTTCTAATGAACTTGTGCAACAGGTTTTCTGTAAGTTCCGAGTCTCCTCAAGATTCGGTAGGCCTACCTAAACAAACTGCCACAGTGATAGGGTTAAAGGAGCCAGGTGTGATGTATGAGAATGCCTCCCGTATGACAATGCCCGCTTTATTGTTCGGCGGGCACTCAAATACAGAAAGACATGTTGATCAGTTCCTCCCCCATTGTCACGTCGCGGCTTATTCCGTCAATCATTTGTTGGGAGGCACTGGCAAACGGGGGGCAGTGAAAACCATTACACCGGTATTGCCACTTTTTCTAAACAGCCGGCGCCACCATCGTCACTACTCTCGAACCCAGGGACTAACTACGTTGTCGGCGAATGGACCCGTATGCACTAGGCCTACGTAGGCCTACATTTTATTTTTCTGTAGTTTGTATTGCTGCCGCTAGGTGCCTCCCTCTACATCGGCAGTCAAAATACCGATAAGAAATTGCATATACCGTGCTCCTTTAATCCAACGATGATGATCGATGTCATAAGCTTTCGAAAACAATTTAAAAATTACAAATTTACCTGCTTCCTGTGCGGCTGCAGTGCTCATGCACAAACAGAGAATCGAGGATATTGCGAAAAAGTGGATCATTTTCATCTCTGAAAAAAAGATGATATACTTTTTCACGGCAAACAACCGGCGGTCAAGACTCGAAATAGAGGATGCGGTCGAATTATGCTACGATTTTTTGGGGAAATCCAAATTCGGGGATTGGGCTTAAGTTCATAGACCCAAATGATTCAACACCCTCTCCAGACCTGTTCTAATGAACAATCTTGGACAAAATGGAGGTCTTTCTGTAGGTATCCTTCGACAATATACGGCAGGGTGCCACACATTAATTTTCTATCGGTAAATTCCGCAGGGGCCAACTAACTGCTGGAGAAAGATTGCCCCGCTAAAACCACGTGTTTCTTCTGCCCACGTGGGGAATGGAAACAACAACAAAGTCTCTGATTGGTCAAATTCTCTGCCGCCCCTGGCAACGGCATCGTGACCACCAATACCCACTAATATAAAGTCTCCTCAGTCAGTGCATTAAAAATGCATTCCTGAATCCGTAGCTTCAATACGTACAATAAAATGTGAGGTATATTTTGAACCATAAGACAGGCTTTTTACTGGTCGATAGAGTTCGTTCGAATCGCTACTTTTTGCATAACTGCGAATGAACTGCTAACCAACGCCCACTTATCCACCATAAGTGGAACAGCCATATCACATTATTGATGATGTCACGTAGCTATATTCCGCCTTTGCCGCCAAAACGTTCTTGCGGCGCGTGGCGGGAACTCAGGCGCCAAAGCTTAGACTGGTTTTCCCGCCTTTTTTTCCGCTCCACTCCGGCGGTCTGTCCGTTTCAGAGTAGCGCAGCGGCAAAAACGGTAACCAGTCTGAGCTTTGGCGCCTGAATTCCCGCCACGCCGCCCCAATAATGTTTTGGCGGCAAAAGCTTGCAGAATAATGTTTTGTCAGTCGCGTTTCGCGCACGCCCCCGCCCCATGGATACATGTAGGTTGATATTTCAGTGTCTTGGTGTATGATTTCGGCGCAGATATCGGAGGTACAGCAAACGGCGGTTTCGGAGGCGCTACGAGTAGGCCTAGGCTATAAATTGAACGTATTATTCATAAAATTTGACACTGGATCGGCTGTGGTTGCCGGCAAAACACACATGAATGTTGTCGTTCCTTTCCAGCTTCGATGATGGAACTAAGACCGCAACGATACGGACGCGCGAACTTACCGTGGTTAGGGAAAGAAGCCCGTGCCTTTTGGAAGTCCAATATGCCTCTCTCGCCTGAACTCTTGTAATCACCACCTGTCGATTTTCCCTTAAATACTCCATCTCTTCTATTTTCGTGGGAAGAGGTTGTATCTTGAAGATTTCGCCTGAAGATTATGTTCTCAAACCTGCTGTTGCTGGTCAATTTACGTATAGAATCTATTCAAACGCTGGTTATGATAATCTAAAGCGATCAAAAATGAGTTGTGGCTGTTAATCATGAAACCATATCGAAACTTCATTAAAGTGCCCCTTGACAGGCAATGTTTGACATCTGGTGTTAGGTTTAACCATCTGTTGGCCGTTGCGAATGTGACAGATTGTGAAGGATGTTGGGGTGACACGCTAGCTAAACCTGGCAGCAAACTACCGATTCACGCGTCACTGACAGCCGCTAAGACGGCACTGAGCTGTCACACACCGAATCATGCATGCGTCACTGACATGCGCTCGTAAAAGCTGGCAGCACACACCCGCGAATCATGCGTCACTGACACACGTTTCGAAAGCTGGCAGCACACTACCGAATCATGCGGCACTGACATGCGATCCTAAAGCTGGCAGCATACACTGAATCATGCGTCACTGACTATGACAAGCGCTTCAAAAGGCGACAGCACACTGCCAAATCATGCGTCTCTGACATGCGCTTCAAAAGCTGGCAGCACACTACCGTAATGTGCAGATGTTTCTGATTTTTGGAGCTAAGGACGTAGGTGGAATCCTAGGAATGAGAATTACTCAACATGGAGCGAGCTTGATAAGCGGTAGTTTAACCACCTTGTCAATAGAGGTCTCTCTTAATGATGCGGGTATATTTAGAGCAGGGAACGAATGCAGTGCCCCTTTAATTATGACCATCATAAAATTGGGTAGCAGGGTATTTGAAAACATTGATCTCGAAAAAAGTCAACAAAACAGAAATGAAAATAAGCCATTGAGATATATTTATACCTTCTAACTAAGGAATTACAAATATATATTTACTGGCATCATTCACAATGGAATAACTGTAAAAAATGTTGCATTGATAACTATCACTAGGACATATGAAGAATGTTTTAGAAAGGCCCACCTCCAGTAATTTCCTAATACCTCTTTACACCCAAATGCTTACTTCTGAAAGAGACAAATTTCCTAACTTTCTAGGCTGATAACTACAGGCATGATGGGTTCACAGTTGAACATGTTGAAGAGCCCCCTTAGTCAGTATAATTCCTCCAAGGTACACCACTACTCCTTCACATTTCAGAACTCTTGATTTAGGTTGTTATTGAATCGCACCTGAAGATGTCACTGAGGTAGATGGAATCTTGAGCAGCGTTAAGCACAACAAAAATGACAATGTGTTGCACTGTCATGAATGGCACAATAAAAACAGGGGCAAAAATAATCTAACAAGTACCAGTAAATCTTTTCATGCTCCAATACTAACTTCCGATATACAGCATTCCATAACCATAGGCAGTTTCAAAGCTTTTATGATCTGTTCAACCTACATAAATATGCTATCACAATCAAAGATTGGTCCAATGAGTACATAACCTAATTGGAGGCAATTCACATATAGACTCCCTGCCTGGTGGCAGAATCTCAGAAATTGAACACACATGCATATCAAGAACCGACTGTTTAATCACTGAAACAGGCAGGAGGCCAGCTTGAACTTCGCATGTAAGTAGGCCTATGCCAAGTTGGCAATGGATTTAGGCCTATGCCAAGTTGGCAATGGACTTAGGCCTATGCCAAGTTGGCAATGGACTTATGCCTATGCCAAGTTGGCAGTGGATTTAGGCCTATGCCAAGTTGGCAATGGACTCTCCTATGCCAAGTTAGTTGGCAATGGCGCTAGAAGAGTGGCACCAAAATGTCACTTGTTATTCCCGTTGCCATTTAGTTTCCCAAGTTCGGCCGACCGTTTGGTTGCGGCTTCCACTGCATCGATCAGTGCTCCACGGAAGCCATTTTTCTCAAGTGTATGTATGGCGGCGATGGACGTTCCGCCAGGGGAGCAGACGGCATCCTTGAGTTCTTCTGGATGTTTTCCTGTGTCGAGTACCATTTTAGCAGCACCCTGGAATTACAAATATGAGAAGATGAACTGGCTAATGTAAGAACCCTGCATGTACCACATCTTTGAGTGAGGCTGTTTTACCCAGTGTTTTTTTCACAGAGGTCCATGTGTAAAATGCAATTTCTTCATGCATGGGGCCAACAACTCACCATGGCAGTTTGAGCAGCAAGTTTAAGGGNGTCGCAGGACGAATATCTCCCCAGCCCTTCCATTTCCTTACAAATCTGCATTTGCTAATAAATACTTATAACCACAGATCCTGTCAGCTGCCCCTGCATTCAGAGAGACTTTTCACTATAGTCTCTCTGAATGCAGGGGCAGCTGACGACCATCGAGATTCCCCTCCCAGCCACCAAAAATATCAACATCCCAACTAACGTTCAAGACTACTGGATAGAAATATTGATATGGAAAATCATGTTAACAATATTTCCATTTCCGCAACATCAGTAAGATCAGAAGGTTCCTCACTGAAGACGCTTGTAGAGCACTAGTCCAGGCCACAGTGGTGTCGAGACTTGATTATGCGAATGCCCTCCTGTACGGTATCACCAATGATTTGATGAGTCAGCTTCAACGACTGCAGAATTCTGCTGCTAGAATTGTCACTATGAGCAGCAGAAGAGCTCATATAACACCTGTCCTTGCTCGGCTCCATTGGTTGCCAATAGCTTACCGGGTCAAAATTTAAGATATTGCTGTATGTTTTTAAATCATTGAATGGACTGGCACCAGAATACATGTCTTCACTGCTTCGGCCATACAGACCGTGTCGGGCTTTGCGTTCGGCTGACCAGCGCCTCCTGTCTGTTCCAAGAACAAAAACAAAGAGGTTCGGTGACAGGTCTTTCAGGCAGGTGGCGCCTGGTCTGTTGAACGCTCTGCCTTGCGACGTCAGGATGGCCGAGTCAGTGACTTCTTTTAAAAGGCTTCTTAAAACATATTTTTTGCACAATGTTTTAACGATGTTTTAATGTTTTATGTAAAGCGCCTTAGAGCCTTTAGGAATAAGGCGCTATATAAATGTTGTATAATAATAATAATAATAATAATAATAATGTGATAGAAACGGCAACTCTCTTTGACATCGCTTATTTTCTCCAGGCACTCTGGTTTCCTCCTGCGGTAGATTTTGTCACCCAATATTGTCTGTTGAGCCAATAATGTTGTATTTGGGGCTCGAGTCCCAACTTATATAATCAACATCTGAAAATTTCTTACATTTTCCATGGATTCTATCGTAACTCCAGCAGCAATCGACATAAACAGATGCTTGTCGGTTACAACAGGAGCGACCTCTTTTAAGCACGCTGAAACCACATGCGGCTTCACTGCGATACATATGATGTCACTTTGTTCAACGACCTCACGATTTTTCTTCGTTGTTCGGATGCCATTTTGCTGAAACAGGGAGAATTCTGTCAGTATTTTATCGGTTTTAAAATGCCATTTTTCAAGACAGTAATAAAATCACGCTCCTTTTTAGCATTTCGCCAAATGATTTATGAAAATAGTCATCAAAATACTTCACATACAGCAATTTTGTTGAGTGGTCCGTCAAAAACATCACTGGCGATGATATTCTCTGCTTTAATGAGGCCTGAAAAGTAGAGCGAACAGATTATCAATTGAACATTATTAATTAATCATGGGTATCCAGTCACACAAGGTGATGGGGTGTCCGAAATATCCATGCATTGAAACCCATAAAATTCTTGTGATCCAGTTTATTCTTTTGCGGATCATTATGTCTCCATTAATGGCTGATATTCATAAAAGCCAGCAAATGCATTTCCTTCAAGTTTTGTAGTACATTTACATTGGACCTCGCTGTGCAAATCTTAAGTAAAAGCATTTGCTAACTTTTATGAATACCAGCCAATGAGTCAGGATGCAGTTACATGTACATGTATATTTGACCAACATAGATTTAGCGCTAACACCCGGTGGATGTCCAAATATGATTTTATTCCCAGTAAAAATCTTCTTCTGGGAAACCATTCTGTTCATTCACCACCCTCCCTCTTTTTATTCTTACCCTACAAATGTAATATACTGAATCTGTATCTATGAAACTGCACTTTTAGACTTAATATCTTTGTACTGGATATTATTCCATACTCAAGAGGTAAACTGATATGAAATTCACATCAGATCATCTTTTATCTCTTTATTGGTGCAGTTTTATCATATTCAGTGACGCTTGAGGAGATACTGAACTTTGAAAAGTGGGATTTTTTTCATAACCCTGATATTACTAACTGCATCACAGTCAATTTTCTAAAACTTTGGCGGTATCTAGACATCATATTGACATGGCATCATACTGACAAAAATGTATGGTGAATTCACTGGTATATGAATGTTGAATAAAAAAACATGTATATATGAACGATGCAGCGAAACCTACCAGCCCTTGCTATTGCCTTACTCAGCACTTGACCAATGCGGCCAGCTCCAATAAATCCTGCCCGCATCTTTTCTTCAACGAATGTTTATTCAATGATTATACTGAAAATTTATACAGCAGAAATGTAAGAATTGGATTCAGTATATTTGTTGATATTTTGCATAGAAAGAAAATAAAACACTTGGGTAAGATGAACCAATTCTGAACCAATTCTATGGAGTGCCGATTGCTTCAAAAATTCGACACTTTGAATATTTATAACTTGAAATAATATATTTTTTATATGTTCAATGATTTTTCTATAATTTTAATCTTAATATATATAATTCCATCTTGTAAATTTAATTCGAGACTTCAAAAAACCTAACCAGAGGACTTCAGGATCTGTCCCTTTATTTTTTATTTTTTGGCAACAATTCTTGGGTAGAAGAAATAAGTTTTTCACAATTTTTTATGCATTTAAATGCATTTCTTTGGTCAGATCTCATTGATAGCCAAGTGCCAAATAAAGATGTAGGTGATGATGACATGAGAGTGTGGGGAATTCTCATCACTCCACATGCAATGCATAAATTATGACAAAAATAATGTACAAGGGAAAAATACCCTTGAGTTCATTTTTACGAAGATTAGGACATAGGCCATAAATGTGATAGAAAATATTTCAAATTCTGATTGCAACATTTTTTTATTTTAAAAATACATGTAGGATGATTTTTTTGTTTAGGAATGTTTTGAATCAAATATCAAACATTCAAATTTTTATTAATATTATTCAATTTTTTCAATTCATTTTGAAACTTAAAGAAGATTGTTAAATTCTTGAATTGAAAATTGAACGAATTTGTTGAGAGCACATTAAAAAAAGTTAAAAATAAAAGAAAAATTTTAAAAGAAATTTGAAAAATAAAATGAAAAGAAATCAAAAATAAAATGACGAGAAATTAAACGTTAAATGAAGAGAAATTAAAAATAAAATAAAAAGAAATTAAAAATAAAATAAAAAGAAATTAAAAATAAAAACAAAAATTAAACAGAAATCTGAAAAATAAAATGAAGAGAAATTAAAAATAAAATGAAGAGAAATTAAAAATAAAATGAAAGAATTTAAAAATAAAATGAAAAGAAATTAAAAATAAAACAAAAATTAAAAAGAAATCTGAAAAATAAAATGAAAAGAAATAAAAAAAGAAAAGAAAAAAATGAAAGGATATTAAAAATAAAATGAAAGGATATTAAAAATAAAATGAAAGGATATTAAAAATAAAATGAAAGGATATTAAAAATAAAATGAAAGGATATTAAAAATAAAATGAAAGGATACTAAAAATAAAATGAAAGGATATTAAAAAAATAAAATGAAAGGATATTAAAAAAATAAAATGACAGGATATTAAAGATAAAATGAAAAGAAATTAAAAATAAAAACAAAATTAAAAAGAAATCTTTAAAATAAAATGAAAAGAAATTAAAAATAAAATGAAAAGAAATAAAAAAAGAAAAGTAAAATAAAATGAAAGGAAATTAAAAATAAAATGAACGGATATTAAAAATAAAATGACAGGATATTAAATATAAAATGAAAAGAAATTAAAAATAAAACGAAAAGAAATTTTAAAAAATTAAAGATATTAAAAACAAAATATTACCATCAGCACAAGTGACAAGTATCACTATCATCAGCAGCAGCCAACACAACACAACAAGATACAATGTATACTTTTACATGGGGCATGGCGGAATCGCTGCGGCTGTGGCCATGGTGGCCTGTACCTAGATTTATTTCCGCTTATTCTATATACTAGGCCTACGGTATGAATAGGCTGGTTTATAGAGCATTACCGGTAGCATTAAGATCAGGCCTAGGCTAGCCTAGGCCTAGGCTATTTTAATCCAATCGTCGCGTCGGCCCAAAAAATCTGAATGAAAAAAATCGGACAGCGCTTACCACAAGATATTATACCCTCGCATATAGCTTGGGCCATCTGACCTGCTCCAAGAAACCCGACCTTCTGATCCTTTGTCGAGGCCATGAATGACACTATTGCAGCAGGATGATGAAATGATGAAAATCGAGATACCGCCGGCAGACGACACGTACACAGACCAACACCATTGTCACGACAGATGGCGCATCGTACCTCGCACCGATCTGTCACCGCGCGCTCAAGGAATCATGGGATACTTCAGGACTACTTGTTGCATGAAAAGAAATAAAAAAAGAAAAGTAAAATAAAATGAAAGGAAATTAAAAATAAAATGAACGGATATTAAAAATAAAATGACAGGATATTAAAAATAAAATGAAAAGAAATTAAAAATAAAACGAAAAGAAATTTTAAAAAATTAAAGATATTAAAAACAAAATATTACCATCAGCACAAGTGACAAGTATCACTATCATCATCAGCAGCAGCCAACACAACACAACAAGATACAATGTATACTTTTACATGGGGCATGGCGGAATCGCTGCGGCTGTGGCCATGGTGGCCTGTTTTTTGTACCTAGATTTATTTCCGCTTATTCTATATACTAGGCCTACGGTATGAATAGGCTGGTTTATAGAGCATTACCGGTAGCATTAATAGCCTAGGCCTAGGCTATTTTAATCCAATCGTCGCGTCGGCCCAAAAAATCTGAATGAAAAAAATCGGACAGCGCTTACCACAAGATATTATACCCTCGCATATAGCTTGGGCCATCTGACCTGCTCCAAGAAACCCGATCTTCTGATCCTTTGTCGAGGCCATGAATGACACTATTGCAGCAGGATGATGAAATGATGAAAATCGAGATACCGCCGGCAGACGACACGTACACAGACCAACACGTGTGATTTTCCACCGGGGAGGGAGAACTCATCAGCTGGTTCCGGAAATATCCGAGTGGTTCCGAGCTGTATATCCGTCCTTAGATTGGTTTATTACTTTGCCGCTTCACTCCCGCGGCGCTCGTGGAACGGACAGACAGACAGTGCAAAGTGGACGAAGCGGTTTATTGCCCTGTCCACGCAGTTAGTATAGTGTCACCAAATAGAACTTGGCTAGGAAAAATTAAAAATGTCACAATAGTTTTATGAGAAGGGAAAAACAAAAAAAAGGAAAAAGAAGGAAAAAAATCATGACAACACGGGACTCGAACCCACGACGGAGGGGTTATAGCCCTCCCATCCTATGCACTGCGCTAACCAAATAACTGATACAATGGTGGCGAATTTATCACCTGGTTCAGGACAATGGGGGCAGCTCGACGTTTAAGCCGAATTTTGGCACTTTCAGCAAAGCGGGGTTCGATAAATAGCCATTTTCATTATTTTATTCGCGGGGTGTGAACGAAGTGGTTTATTGTTGTGTCCACGCAGTGCGCAGTTAGTATAGTGTCACCGAATAGAACTTGGCCTACTTGACTTGGCCCAAACTGGCTGGTGGTAAAATCCCAACCCACTGACTAAATCTGCAAATGAGTTAGAAATTGGCATCTCTCCGCCTTCATTGTTGACTAAGAGGTGGAAATGACTGTTGGGTGTGGATCCTCTTTCAAACCATCCCAATTTTGGTATATAAGCCAATGAACACAGTACTGTTGTCGTCTATTCATCTATCGACGGCCCACTCTCGGGCTCGAGTTCAGGTTTCGGTTTTATAATCAGCGGACCTCTGACCTGCATTTGCATACGGAAAGTTTACACTCGGCAATTTCCGATTGTCGTCGGCGAGATCAACGCAGATTCTATGAATTCCCATTCTGTGATGCAGATTGAGGGTGAGAGGTCAGACTAATTATATTTCGACCAATGGAAGCGTTTGTTATTGTTTACATTTAGCGAACAGCAAGAACAGAGCACGTTTTGTCTCCATTCACGTAACAATCGATCTTGAATCCCTTTTTTGAGGAGTACTTTCTTTATAAGTTAGATACAACTCCCCTCGGGTTTGTGGGCCAGAGGGCGATGAATCCGAACACCAGGGTGTGGCCAGGATGATGCGACGATTCTGTCGCCGATTTTATCAGTGTCACCACTAAGAAGGAATTAATTAACCAGTTGTTCTATGAAAAAAATTCAAAATGACACAATAGTTTTATGAGAAGTGAAAACAAAAAAAAAAGGAAAAAGAAGGAAAAAATCATGACAACTCGGGAATCGAACCCACGACCAAGGGGGTTATAGTCCTACCATCCTATGCACTGGGCTAACCAAATAACTGAAGACAATGGTGGCGAATTTATCACCTGGTTCACTACAATGGGGGCAGCTCGACCTTTAAGCCGAATTTTGGCACTTTCAGCAAAAGCGGGGTTACATGTAGATAAATAGACATTTTCATTATTTTATTCGCGGGGAGTGAACGAAGTGGTTTATTGTTGTGTGCACGCAGTGCGCAGTTAGTAGGCCTATAGTGTCACCGAATAGAACTTGGCCTACTTGACTTGACCCAAACTGGCTGGTGGTAAAATCCAAACCCACCGACTAAATCTGCAAATAAGTTAGAAATTGGCATCTCTCCGCCTTCATTGTTGACTAAGAGGTGGAAAATGACTGTTGGGTGTGGATCCTCTTTCAAACCATCCCAATTTTGGTATATAAGCCAATGAACACAGTACTATTGTCGTCTATTCATTTATCGACGGCCCACTCTCGGGCTCGAGTTCAGGTTTCGCTTTTATCATAAGCAGACCTCTGACCTGCATTTGCATACGGAAAGTTTACACTCGGCAATTTCCGATTGTCGTCGGCGAGATCAACGTAGATTCTATGAATTCCCATTGTGTGATGCAGATTGCGGGTGAGAGGTCAGACTACATGTAATTATATTTCGACCAATGGAAGCGTTTGTTATTGTTTACATTTAGCGAACAGCAAGAACAGAGCACGTTTTGTCTCCATTCACATAACAATCGATCTTGAATCCCTTTTTTGACGAGTAGCCTACTTTCTTTATAAGTTTGATACAACTCCCCTCGGGTTACTGAAAGTACCAACATTCGGCTAACGTCGAGCTGACCCATTGTCCTGAACCAGGTGATAAATTCTCCACCGTTTTTTCAGTGATTTGGTTAGCGCAGTTCAAAGGATGGGAGGACTATAGCCCCCTCGGTCGTGGGTTCGATTCCCGTGTTGTCATGATTTTTTCCTTCTTTTTCCTTTTTTTCCGTCTCATAAAACTATTGTGTCATTACCTCCATGATTCATACAACAAGTGGTTAATTAATTTCTTCTTAGTGGTGACACTGATAAAATCGGCGACAGAATCGTCGTATCATCCTGGGCACACCCTGGTGTTCGGATTCATCGCCCTGTGACCCACAAACCCGAGGGGAGTTGTATCTAACGTATAAAGAAAGTACTTCTCAAAAAAGGGATTCAAGATCGATTGTTTATACGTGAATGGAGACAACGTGCTCTGTTCTTGCTGTTCGCTAAATGTAAACAATAACAAACGCTTCCATTGGTCGAAATATAATTAGTCTGACCTCTCACCTGCAATCTGCATCGCAGAATGGGGATTCATAGAATCTGCGTTGATCTCGCCGACGACAATCGGAAATTGCCGAGTGTAAACTTTCCGTATGCAAATGCAGGTCAGAGGTCTGCTTATGATAAAACCGAAACCTGAATTCGAGCCCGAGAGTGGGCCGTCGATAGATGAATAGACGACAATAGTACTGTGTTCATTGGCTTCCCAGCTAGCAGTGTCTGTCTGGCCCAGATCTGGTTCTGATCTGCTTCGACAGTGCATCCAGGTCTGGTACTGATCTGGCATCTTGATCTGGGTCAGCCCCGCTAGTGCAAACTTGGCCAGACCTGTCACCAGATCTGGGAAACATGTCTGGCCCAGATCTGTGGGAAGAGTCTGGTTCAGATCCGTGGGGGTAATCTGGTACAGATCCGTTAATATAGGTTTGTCCAGATCTGGGGGGGGGGGTCCTGATTTCGGGCACAGGTCATCAGTCACCATGTTCATGTAGGCCACATTATATTTTGTAAGCTTGGTTTTTACCTCACTCTTTTCCACCACTGAGTGGTGGAAGGGGAACAAGGCAGAAAACCTGCCTTGGCAGGAGTCAGCGACTCCTGTCGATCAAAAAAAACCCTGATCAAGGGACTCTGTTTGGCTGAG
>NMRB01000094.1:71019-90866 GCA_002633025.1 Notospermus geniculatus
AAACGTCGAGCTGCCCCCATTGTCCTGAACCAGGTGATAAATTCGCCACCATTGTCTTCAGTTATTTGGTTAGCGCAGTGCATAGAATGGGAGGACTATAACCCCCTCGGTCGTGGGTTCGATTCCCGTGTTGTCATGGTTTTTTCCTTCTTTTTCCTTTTTTTGTTTTTCCCATCTCATAAAACTATTGTGAAATTTTGAATTTTTTTCATAGAACAAGTGATTAATTAATTTCTTCTCAGTGGTGACACTGATAAAACCGGCGACAGAATCGTCGTATCATTCTTGGCACACCGTGTTCGGATTCACCTGCCTCTGGCCCACAAACCCCAAGGGGAGTTGTACATGTATCTAACTTATATAGAAAGCACTCCTCAAAAAAGGGATTCAAGATCGATTGTTATGTGAATGGAGACAAAACGTGCTCTGTTCTTGCTGTTCGCTAAATGTAAACAATAACAAACGCTTCCATTGGTCGAAATATAATTAGTCTAACCTCTCACCCTCAATCTGCATCACACAATGGGAATTCATAGAATCTGCGTTGATCTCGCCGACGACAATCGGAAATTGCCGAGTGTAAACTTTCCGTATGCAAATGCAGGTCAGAGGTCTGCTTATGATAAAACCGAAACCTGAATTCGAGCCCGAGAATGGGCCGTCGATAGATGCATAGACGACAACAGTACTGTGTTCATTGGCTTATATACCAAAATTGGGATGGTTTGAAAGAGGATCCACACCCAACAGTCATTTTCCACCTCTTAGTCAACAATGAAGGCGGAGAGATGCCAATTTCTACCTCTTTTGCAGATTTAGTCGGTGGGTTGGGATTTTACCACCAGCCAGTTTGGGTCAAGTCAAGTCGGCCAAGTTCTATTTGATGACACTATACTAACTGCGCACTGCGTGGACACAACAATAAACCGCTTCGTTCAGTCCCCGCGAATAAAATAATGAAAATGGTTATTTGTCGAACCCCGCTTTGCTGAAAGTGCAAAAATTCGGCTCAAACGTCGAGCTGGCCTTATTGTCCTGAACCAGGTAATAAATTCGCCACCATTGTCGTTAGTTGTTTGGTTAGCGCAGTGCAAAGGATGGGAGGACTATAACCGCTAGGTCGTGGGTTCGATTCCCGTGTTGTCATGATTGTTTCCTTCTTTTTCTTTTTTTGTTTCCCCCTTCTCATAAAGCTAATGTGACTTTTTGAGTTTTTATTCATAGAACAACTGGTTAATTAATTTTTCTTCTTAGTGGTGACACTGATAAAATCGGCGACAGAATCGTCGCATCATCCTGTGTACACCCTGATGTTCGGATTCATTGCCATATTCTGACCCACAAACCCACTGTGTTACTCAAGTGTAGAAAAATATACTGATACGAACAACTGCAGAATGTTGCGTTTCATTATTTTACACTGAAAAGTTTCATTTTATGGTTATTCCTCAAAAACAGTACAGCCAGCTCAAAGTTAGGGTGGGCAGGTCTGTACAAGTCACGTGATCTTAGCCTCGTGCTAATTGCTGATTTATACGACATTCAGAGAAATACAGTGTAACATCTGTGAGTGTTTCTGTAGCTCAGTGTTCCCCAACAATAGACGCGGCCTAGAATGGTTATTGATGGTGAATGGTTAGTTGCCGCTTAATCCGTCAGGAGGGAAACAATAAGAAAAACACAGAAATACGGGGAACACTGATCGACGTTACACCTGATTGTCACTACAGTTGTTTGATATGTAACGTGGCGAAGTTACAGTGCACTGCTTGGGGCTAACACAGTCTCAGCGTCGTTGTCTAGGAACCAATGCTTGTGTCCTCATCATACCCAAGATCAGCGAGCTCCGATTTAATACGTTTTCTAAAATTAGACCTTAGTATTTCACATCCTGAGAATCTCAGGTCATTTGCGGTCGTACCCCCACCACCCTTAAACAAGTGCGAAGAGGGGAGCGGATGTGAAGACCCTGGGTGCGAGGATTAATTCATTTTAGTGAAGACTCTGTCACATGTAGTTCACATAGGGGAGTCATGACCATTGGCATTTCAGTCTTTTTAGATGTACACCAAAATCGCAGTTTAGGCCCGGATCCGGGGGTTGGGGCGTGGGTGCCTACGCCCCCTATTTTTGGCACAGCAGTAATTTTTTAGCAAGAACAAATTGAACCAGATAAAAATTTGAGTATTTTGCTCTCGGGTGCCAGGAAAATGCATCTAAAACATGCACTTAAATTTGTCAATTTTTTCTGCCCAGACCCCCNTCGCGCTTTCGGTGATCGACACTCTGTCGAGCTACGCCCCCTTACTGTCAATCCTGGATCCGGCCCTGTTTAAGGTTCACAGAGGTCTGGCATTGCCGGGGTCCAGCTTCTCCTGTTGGTGATAGTCGGCGTTGCTGACCACACTGTGGACACCGTCGTATTTCAGACGCCGGTGTTGATGTGTGTCTGATCCTTTCGTCAGTTTCCCCTCCCCGTGACATCCCTCAGATCTGTGAACGGGGAGTTGTTGTTGTTGTCAATGAACGAGTGGGATGCCGTCTGCTCTGCTTTATACCACGGCAAAGAACATCACACATTCACGAACACCCAGTCTGGTTCCTTAGCTCTCAGTCATCCCCGTCGCTTGGCTTCCATTCATCCGCAACATTCAGCTCACATGGTACTGTTGACACTGCCAACGACACGGTTCACAATATTTCTCACGAAGCAATGCTTCCATTGAACAAATGCAACTGACTTCGTCTCTAGCTGTCGATGTCTAGTGTTTCTTCTGATCTGCACACCGCGTTGCCGTGTGACTTGCTTATTGGTACATTGCAAAGGATTGGAAAATCGCATATTTCACGGTGATTGATAGAAAACACTGAACTGCGATACAGTCGCATGCCGTCATGGACCGTCTATGAAACAACATTCCAGTATTAATCACCCCGAATCAATTCTTCGCATGGATTACGTAGTAAACATTGGCTTAAGCTGTCACTTGGGATGCAGACGATAGCAAGTGAAATATACATAGTATCTCTCTAGTGTCACTTTCACCTATTAGGATTAGGAGTAGTTTTAGATGCTCGTGCATGTTATGTTCTTAAGGAGGCAAAGGTGACATTGGATTCGGTATTGGAATTTTTGGTACCTTGTAGATTCCTGTTAACGAATTGTAACTGCGGATTATTTAACCCTGTCGGATTACATTTACATACAGATACGTATCTTCTCTGTGCGGATTACGGTCGTTTTTAGTGATGGACGTTTTTCCAGTTCAACATGTCCGATCCATTCATGTGCCATGGTATAGCCAGCGTCGTTTGTTGTGTGAAAAGCGTTAAGGGACGCCCGGGTCGAACCCGCGACTACTCGCAGGTGTGTAGTGCTGCCAATACATGTAATCCATCTCCTTCAACTAGCTACAGGCCGAGTTCTGAAATTTACGTGAGTCCATTGTTTTCTAATGTGTTTTTTTATCGTCTTGTTCAATTGACGTCAAAGAGGGATGGAATTCACATCTAGCACTGGACGCACTTGGCTGTGTTGTATAGAAAAGATCCAGTCGATGATCAACACTTCCCTTCGTCGATGGTCCAGAGCCTTCATGGATTGCGAGACACCAGGTCACAAATGGTCCCGTGTATGGCAAGCCGTTTGTTCATTATTTCCAGAAACTTAATTTTTTGCTCCAGAAACTAGGTTTCTGACTTCAAAAACTAAGTTTCTGGTCTAGAAACCATGAACAAACGGCGTGCCATACCCGTGCACGTCTTGCTTCACTGAGAGCTGATGGAGGTTTGTCTTCTGCGGTGAGCTGCAACTTGTGGCACAACTCATCTTGCCCAGATTGTATTCGACGTAGAAATTTCCTTCTTAGTGTACACCATCGTTTTTCATCTCAAATATAGGCTACTGGGTGACTGCATCGTCATCAGCCCTGGCATGCAGTGGGACGGGAGAAGCAGCTGGTGAACCTGGAGGGTCCGCTTGTCCTAGTCTAAAGTAAATGTATCGGGAAAACGGTTCCACCGTACAGTCCGGACTTCTGTCGTGCACCCTCTCGTTGGGTCCAATGTTCGTTCATAAGTACGATGTATCCTCATTTACTGATTTTTGATGCACTCTGTCTGCACGATGTCGGCCATCTACATGTAGTTTATGAATTGGCAAGCCCTCTGTGCACTGTCTTGTCGTTCGTATGTTCTTCTAAGGCCTTCAGGAGTCGACATGGCAAGTCCTTAACCGGTGTGACCGCGGAGAAAGTCCCCTGGAATCAAAGTCCGGATGCCACTAGTGGATTAAGCCTTTGTCAATCAGACACTGTAGTTGCTAACGCTGACCATAACCGTTGACAATGCATCCGGCAATGCATGGGCTCTGTATTGGATACTTCCATTCCTAGGACTTTCTCCGCTGGTAGCCTACACCAGTACTACTGAAAAGAGCTTTTAACAATGTTTCAGAGTCTAATACGTCATTACTGTACATTCGGAGCCTACCATTTCAACTCGTTTGCGACCGAGACCGGTTTCCAAGCACTGCGTCAGGTTTTGTCGCCGCTTGTTGTCCGTCAACATACATTTCTAACGTCATGCAACACTGTAGCAAAATAGCAAGACCATCAACATTGACCTCTGATTGAGCACCAATCGGGAGAATTTCGTATTGCATTGGTCCGCTAAAACAGCAGTATTGCATTCATGGTTATGCATTAGGGAGGTTTAGAAATCAAACGATAAACGTAAACTTCACGACAACCTTATTTTTCATACTACACATTCACCAGATTTTATATTGCATTTTCGGTATAAAAATAACGTTGTCGTTAACGTTTACGTTTATCATTTGGTTTCTAAACCTCCCTATTGACAACTAATATACGTCAAGTATATGTCTGTTTGTTAACATTCATACGATCAAAGTTGTGTCATCAACGGTATCATACTATTTAACGGTAACTGCATTGGTCGCGACACAGCCTATCGTGACTAAATAGCAGTGATAACCATTATTGCTGGTTTGCCAATAACCATTGGCAATGATGCGTGCAATGCGTGAGTAAACGCGATGTAAACGGAAAGTCGGTCTTGTGGTAAAAGTCTGTGGTCCAATATCAGGGCCGTAATGCACCAACGAAGATTATCTTGAACTCAGGTTAAGCCACAACTTTTCCATTGTCACGTCATGCCCTGGCAAACCTGAACAATTGAAAATTAAAGCTGTTGCTGAACCTGAGTTCAAGGTAATCTTCGTTGGTGCAAACGGCCCTCCAGAGTAGATGATCATTCGCACCAGGTGTGGAAGGAAAGAAGGTCCCCAGGAGAAACTATCCTGAGAACAAGAGATCCTGTTGTTACATTCCAATATCTGGCGATGGTTTCTAAAGCCATGCACCTAAAGCATGGCGCACACGAGCGATTTTTTGAGCGATTTTCTAGGCGACTAGCCTTGCGACTACAGGAGCGACTGAACATATTTTTAGTTTTTTAAGTTTTTTTTTATTCGTTTGCGACAAATGCTTCACTGGGAGATCAGTGATGTCGCGGATGACATCACTGATCGACCTCAAAGGTAATTATCGCATGCGACCTAGTAGTCGCATCGGTAGTCGCCCCCACTTTAGTCGCTCGTGTGCGCCATGCTTTAATCCGTCATGGACAAAGCGACACTTTTGACGGGAACATTTTTACTGTTACACCTGCATTCGCGCTGATAAGAAAACTACATCGTACGTTTCATGCCCATCCTCCACGGTAAATTTTCGTACGATTTTTTGAAATAATCCGCAGATATGACCGACATGTAAGCCTTTATTGAGCGAATTAAAAAATGATGAAGAGTTTGACCTTATACGACGGGCATTACCGACTGCCTAATAATTATACTCTGAATCAGCGGTAGTCAGTCAAGGTTACATGTATCTGCCGTCAATCAAAGGGCCAAAAACTGCGGAAGGCTTTCTAGTTAAAAGGACGGGCGACTTTTTTGATCGTGACGTGAAAATGTCCGACTTTCCCTTAGCACAGTGCTGCTCATCCAGAGTATTAAGCTTATTTTGCACGCAGTTTTTTTTCACGGGAAGTAGGCGAACGAATCAAATTGGAATGATTGATGTGAACGACGATTAGTGAACTGCTGGGCGCGGATCCAAGGGTCCCCATCATTTTGAAAAAATCCTTAAAATAGTAACTCTGAAATCGTTGAATCTGGTAGAACTACAGTGAAATTACAATGAGGGAGCGCCTGTCGCCTTCCCAAGTGCTCGACCTGCACCTCACTGTACCCTACTTTCGAGATAAAAACTGTCAAATTTAGGAATGTGTACACAAACAGACTGAAAACCACCTTAATTCTAGACTCTGAATTAGGTACTCGTTGGAAAGCTCTCGGGGAGTACTTTCCAATGAATACCAATGCGAAACGGTTTCCTAATTCTTAAAGGGGAACTGTATTCCCTCCCTATCCTGCACTAAACATCCCCATGTTGAGGGAGACCTCTATTGACAATTGAATGTTCTTAAACTACCGCTTATCAATCTCGCCCCATGTAGAGTTAAATTCTCGTTCCTAGGGTATCCACGTGTGCATTGTATTGTAAGCATACATTCTCCAACACTGGGGCGAAAGACAAAACTACAGTACTGGAAAATAACACAATCACCGCCGGTAGCGCCGGCTGTCGACGAATATTGGCAGTTCATCGTGCCTCTCTGAGAATCATGCCCACTTTTATGCTATTAGTGAGGTTTCGCAAATCTGACGAAACACGAAGTACGAAATACGAAATTCAACTTCATTTCCAGGACCTAATGTATTTCTGCAGATGGATGCTACCACAAATATGTCCCTGCTGCCAGTGCGTCTTTTAGCATATCATGTAAGACCGAAATAGTTATGGTGCATCTGGAATTTTTAAATTTCTACTTCGGTGGTACGAAGTGGAAACGAAAGATAAATTTCAAAGTTTAATTTACACCATAACTCTATCGGTCTAATGTCATACGGTAAAAGATGCTCTTGCAGCAGGCGATATTTATGGTACCAACCATCTCCTGAAATATATTACGTCATGGAAATGAAGTCCAATTTCGTATTTCGTTCTTCATATTTCGTCAGATCTGCGAAACCTCGCTATTTGTGAATTTTCTCTAGCAATAAGAGGGTTAACTGTCATCACACGTTCTTGTCATCTGAACGTCCTCTCTTTTGGCCAGACATTGCTGTATCGACGCGAAGGCAAGCAATAGACAGAAGAGATAGAGTCATCGTTACTATTCACAATGATTCGTGATCGGTGTATTGATTCTTGCGACCGTTGGAGACTGTCTTCTTTGAACTTCCTGACGTTATTCGAATCTATTACCGCTGTGTCGATGTAGAAGACTTTCTTCAAGACAGGACATCGATCAGAGGTTCTGTCCAGCAATCCTTGAATGGTGGTCGGATTCAGGCAAATTTGGGGAAAATGTGCCAATTTTGACAAATTTCATTGTCAAAATCAACACTTTTCAGCCTGTGTGGTGAAAAAGTCGTCCACTGCCGTTCACCACTGGCAGAAGCCTGCGATCACGTCTGAGGTTGGCAGGGTCTCTGCCAGAAATTTTTTGAGGGTACTAATTTCTTCAAAATCAACAAAAACCCCATGAAATTAAAGAAAATGGCCCTTTTCTCTTCTTTTGAGGGTACTAGCATTGTACCCTTTAGTACCCTTTGGCGGAACACTGGTTGGGAGTTCTCCTGCCGCACCAGTTGCAAGCTCATGTTGGTGTAGTGAACACGTCGGCACCTGTCGCCGCTGAGGTTCTTGGTTCGATCCCCAGTCGGGTCCATTCTTCATGATAGAGAGGGTGACTCTCTTTGACAGCAGGTTTTCTCCGGGCACTCCGGTTTCCTCCTACTGCCCAATATATGTCTCTGGAGTCAAGAATACCGTATTTGGTGAGTGGCTCTCAAAAAAGTTTTTAAGATGGTTGCCTCATGTGATCCACATTAGTTATTCACCACGGACCTCTAGCAGTCAGTCATTGGTGGGTCACATGAATAAAGACTAGTAAATGCTTTTACAAGAATTTTGCAATACACATGCACTAGGCAATACATATGAATAAAGACTAGCAAATGCTTTTACTTGAATTTTGCAATACAAATGCACGAGGCAATGATGTACACATCCGAAGTAAAAGCATTTGCTACTAAGTCTTTATTCATATGACTCAATGCTGTAGTAACCTGAAGTAAAAGCATTTGCTAGCCTTTATTCATATGACCCATTATGTTCTTTATATGGTACAAGCAACGGTGTAACATCAATCAACGTTTATGTGTTCGATTGTTCCCCTCATTGTCCTGCCCTATTGAACAGTAGTGGTCTCTCTAGCTGTCTCCATTACCAAGAAGGAAACGTTGAAAAACGTACGGGGAACATTCTTGGCAGATGTTACAACGGCAAAACAAGAAAATTGGCCTAGAAATCGTCAAGACTTTCACCACAAAACATAACGTAAACATATGCAACATGTACCATTCCAAGGCATCGGGTTCTGGGCGAAGCCTCGTATGAATCGACTTTCATGTCATAACGTTGTGCTATTCTTGGAATAATCAATAATAGCCTAAAGAGAATATTTAGCGAAAAACTGGAGCAGTGGTTCATTTTGCCAAAGACAGCTTCAACCTTCAAAGACTCGTTGCATCCTTTTTTGTTTCCCGATCAATGATGTAAAAACACTTAATGGATTAAAATGTATATTAAGATCATTCACCAGTGAGGCAACACCAAACGTACTTGCATAAACCATCCACAACATTTTATAGCCTACTGCAAGTACCAGCAAAATGATACTTCTAGGCCTAAGGCTCCACAAGGAAAATAGTAGCGATCATGCCTGGCCATGCCTTTTTATGCCCCCGCCGAAATTCGCTGGTTGGTTGCTTACACTGGATTAGAGGAAGGTTCCTTTCGATAGGGGGCGCCACCGTTCAACCAATATGGCCGCCACAGCCACCATCTTGATTTCTGTCTCTTGATGTTTGAAGCTGAATGCATGCAAGCCCATAACGCATCGTTTGTTGGGTGGTTGGTTACAGTTGACTAGAGAAATCTTTCTTTTTGTTTTGGTGCACCGCTTCTCGTCGAATATGTCTGCCACAGCCACTGCACCATCTTGATTTTTGTTTCGGGACAACCGGCAGGCGGGGGCACAATATGCCACGCTTTGCGTTGCTCTTTTCATCAGATAGTCTCGTTCTCCACGTGAGGAAACACTGATCTTTCTGCTTAAACCACCTGCATCATTTTTGAGGTACAGGGAAGCTGTTGACTACTGAAGAATCCAAGTCCTTTAAGGTCCGTCTACACTGGCAACACTTTTCCAACACTCAGAGTAACACCTTGTTGGACAAATGTTCTTTAGTGTGCACAGGGGAAAAGAGTTTTCCAACATGTTGTCTAAATGTTGCCTTTATTTATTGGCCAGTATATACAGCGTCAAAAGTTCGTGTTGCTGAGAGGAATGATGTTCAGGTGTTCGAAAAATGTTGCCCGTCCGCACGCAACAACAACAAAACGGGGAGGTGCAGCCCGAGACGAACATGACTCGTAAATCTTTCAAACAATTGTTGTATATTATGAAAATAAAAGGAGATTGATATCAAGACATGTTCGGCATCATGGTCCATGAAATATAAATGGAAGTCCGGCCACCCGTCTCGCAAGTACAACGATGTCAATATTTCAGAAGCAAATCTGCACTTGTTCAGCGCTGTGCTATACACAGCTTCCTTACATCATGCATAGGCCTTAATATTTACCCAAACTACATGCAAGTTATTCCTAACAGCGTCTCATTACATTGGATTTAATAAAAATGGCGGCCATTTTGGCGGCCATCTTGGATTTTTTCCGTAACATCCGTCACGAATTTTCGGAAGTGCCGACGACGTTTTTCCTTGTACAATAAGCAACTCTCTATCGATCTACATGTATGTGTACAAAATGTGAAAACGTCCCACGTGGTCTCATTTGGTCCCTGACAAGTAAATATTCCAACATACGGCAAGCTTTATTGCTTTTTTACGGCGCCGTTTTATCTGCCACGGTGGCATCTCCCGTGTATTCTACGGGGTGAAGTCGAGAATCCCCGAAATATGTCTCCCCAAATCACCGAAACATTCCCCTGAATACAAAATGAATGTATTTATCTGTTTATGCCTGATCGATCGTCTGTTGGTTATCGATTAGGCTGCGTCCAAACCAAATTACCATGCGTAATTCTCGTCTGGCGTGTCTGGACTCATTTTCCACCATTCATACCGAAGTGACAAGTCTCTGTTGACACCGAGTTTGTTTTGAGGACCTACGACCGAGCCAGGTCATTGGTTCCATAAACAAAACTCGCTGGGTGTATGCACACCGAAAATAAGCCCCAAACCGGTGTGTCCTGAGGGTTAGGACTACGATGATTTGCCTACGATGTTCCAGACAACCCAGTTTTCAGCAGTGAAAAGGAACAATTCTGTCTGGTTCCCATCGTAGCTGTATCCCTCATTTCGACCGCAGGCGTTAGACGGGCACCATTTCACTGCGACACACTGTGTAAAGGGCCTAACTGTGTGTACATGTAGGCTAACGTCATGACGTGATTTCGACGGCCCTCGCCATGTTGGCTTATTTCTTGGGAACTCGCGCATGCGCACTTGTCTGGTAGGCAAACCAAGCCGTGTGATTGGCCGCGAAATACTAATTTGCCTACAACAGACATTAGTGTGCATGCGCGAGATTCAAATTGGCGGCGTGGAGGGACGATAGACGAATAGGGTGCAAAGACCAAAAATTTATTGATTCACGGATGCTCAAGTTCGGCGGAAGCTTCCCGAAGTTGCTGTATTTTTATCGACAGTCGTGTAGTGCCCTTGACAGATTCGATATCGATGCAAAAGTAACAATTCCTTCGAAGAGAAGAGGGGACGCGATGAAACTGATCCTCCAGCCTTGCGATTCTGTTAAGGTCAGGGTCTAGAATTTTATGGAAGAACTATTGGTGAAATTTAAAGTCTCGTGTATCACGTACGTTGCGATGCTGACAGAGTTACATAATCCTTGTAATCTCGACTGAAATACGACGCTCTAACGAGTAACGTGATTAAGTTGGGGAAAAAATCCCAATCTTTGATAGGTCAAACGTCTCTCTATCGTGTCGCGACGTGTTGAGTGCATTTGTGATCGAAATATGACAGACCTACAAGTTTCCCTCAGTTGCAGAAGTCTTTGAGAGAACTTTCTGCTGGTCCCGCAGGTGGAGGCAAGTATGTCGCCAACTACGCCGATTTGGACCATTGCCTAAACTTTAGGCTAAAGCTGAGCAGCATAAACAAAAACATCATACAGCGCCGCGGCATGGTGGTTTGCATCTGCATGGTGGTTTACAGATGAAAATCCCCTTTTAGAGGTACCGTCACATGGCCTACGGGGGCAGTTCCCTCCTGTAATGGGAGCGTGTGAGAGTGGAAAAGTCTGGTTGCGCGAGACTAAACAGAAGACTAATGGGAGCATGCGAGCGTGGAAAATTCTGTTTGTCCAAGACTACAGGAGGGAGTGTGTATTTTCCATGCAACGGCGTGCCTTCTCACTTTACGACAGTCTAATCTGTAATTCGTCATACTTATTATCTCAATGTTAGGTTATCAATCCACAATCAAAACTTACAGAACAGATGCCGTTCGTCTTACTAAAACATAATTCTCGAATAATCAACCGAAAGATGGTTTAAAGAACATCAAACAAAGTTGTCTTCAATGTTCATCTTTCCATGGTATTTTATGTTAATTATGTCAGGAAAAAAATTAAATTATGACTCAGAGACAAATGATCAGATTATACAGCTGAAGATGGAAAAAATGATATATCCGAAAAGAACGGTATTATCTTTTCAAAATGAAATAAAAATAAAATAAAACTTTGATTTTTTATTCCTTAGTTTTTTTCGAGCCATTCGCCATATAAAATCACAGAAAAACAAAATGAAAAAAAGTTTCATTCCGCCCTTCGCCCATTTCAATCTTTGAAGAAGTTACATGTGACAAGAGTGATTTACTGCAAATTATAAAAAAGAAAAAAAACTGATAAAAATATCTTGCCCCATCAAATTTCAATTTGTAGTGAAATTATTCTTTCTCTATGTTTTTTGACTCGATATCTTTCAAAACATTGCGAAATATAATTTTATTCTTATTTTTCCACTCTCCTTTCAAGATTTCCTTGAAAATGCCGCTGAACATAATTTTAAAAAAATCAAAATATTATATTAAAAAATCAAAATATTTTATTAAAAAATAATAAATAAAAATAGAAACCAATATGGCCTTGCAGGTTGTAACGAACAGCCACTGAATGTTCGATCCATGATTGCCTCGATGATGTTTGACACCAGAATCCTATATCCATTGGTTGCTTTCAATCAATTAGTTATTTTCCAGGCTTCATTAGTCACTCTGTTGGGTTGGTAAATACATTATGGGCTGTTATCATGGAAGCACATTGCTGGCAAGGGATTGAAACGAAGAAGCACTTTTTCGTAATAAGCTGATCTCAGAACTTAAACCAATATTTTTTGGAGCAGATATCAAACAATAATAATTTAATGACTGTTTCTTCTGTCCTAATATTTTGCGACACTCCGACATAACGGATCGCTTTCATACGAAAGCCCGGAAGGCTCATTCAATCTTCAAGCTTGAATCCGGAGTTCAATCTTCAAGCTTGAACCTTCTGACTTCAAGCTTGAACCAGGGACTTCAATCTTCAAGCTTGAACCCTCAGACTTCAATCTTCAAGCTTGAACCAGGGACTTCAATCTTCAAGCTTCAGTCTACTTCAAGTTCTACTTCAAGTTCTAGTTCTACTTCAAGCTTGAGTTCTACTTCAAGCTTGAAGATTGAAGATTGAATGAGCCTTCTGGGCTTTCGTACTTTCACAATCCATTGGTTCCACCACGTCTGACACTGACGTGTTTGATATGCCAATGTTGGAGGAGCGAGATCCCAGAGTGGCAAAGCCAGGTCGCTGTGACCTTACAACTGCGATTTTGGTGTATTCAATGTCCCGTGTATGTGGAGAGAACGCCTGCGATAGACCTGTGGGAGAAAATGAAATGATACCCGACCAGACTGTTCGTACTGTCGATCATGGGAAATCGATAAACGCAATCTGAACATTGGACCATCCCATGCTGACTTTCATTATCATTGAACATGGGGCAACAAACGTATACGAAGAACGAATGTACATGTTAATCTCTGCTCCAATTCGAACGGTGCACCAGATTTCAGATTCCTAGCCTCCTTTTAAAACCTCAACTAATTTCAATACGAGTCTCACGAATTCCATCAGCTTTGGCTAAAGTCATTGAACACACATACGTGTATATGGTGTCAATTGTGGACATTCCGTGCAATAGTCTACTATACAAGTGGGGACACGCATGGTGTCGTCAAATGTTGACATTCCGTGCAGTAGTCTACTATACAAGTGGGGACGCGCATGGTGTCAAGTGTGGACATCCCGTGCACTAGTCTACTGTACAAATGGGGACACGCATGGTGTCAAGTGTGGACGTTCCGTGCAGTAGTCTGCTCTACAAGTGGGGACACACATGAAGTCCACGTTTATGCACATGTACCATGTATGGGTTAATAAACGCGGCAATAGCTACTTTCCCCAAAGTCGCATTTTGCTTGGTGGCCATTTTGAACATATGGCGTGTGGTGCGGGACTTCCATGCCGACCATCCTGATCACCACCACGAGAAGCTGGACCCCGGCAAGTGCCAGATTTCTAATCTGTGTCCTTAAAACTGCTATTTCGGAGTAGGCTATAGGCCTACTGTAGGCTATAGGCCTACTCTATGATACAGAAATCATCATAAGGCCGATGGCAAATTCTCTTGCTTCATCGTATAAGCCGAAACCTTCGAATCTCGCATCTTCCTCGGAGCAGTCAGAACCGCCTGAGCGCCCATCACGGTTCATCAACCCCATCTTATTCAGTCACATCAACCCCAGTTAAACTGATATGATCCAATTGTGCACTGATCAATGTTCCACCACTCATATACGCCAAACATGATCCATGCTTGGGCAGGTTGGGTTTGACATGATGAACTAGACGGAAACGCACTTAGGCGCCGGAGTGGAGCTGATGAGATTGACTCAGTCATAGAATGTATGTATGTCATGTCTGACAATGATGGACACAACGAATTCAAATATCGGGTGGACCAAAAAGCGAGTTTTCAATTTCTTCACCTGACAAATACCCCTTACTGTAATTTCGCCGCCTTCCAATTGGGGATGTCCCCAATTCCAGGTGGGTCCACAATTGTACAGTGTTATTTCAGACTGAAGTCCACGATTGCCACTCAGTACAAAATATTTGCTCAAAGGCCAGGCTTCAGATATCTATGATTCAACCACTGACCAATGGCGGCTTTTTGTTGTAGCAAAGTACATTGTATATTGATTGAGAACTGTTTGATCATGTGGGGCGGGTACGTGGACTAACGTATGAACACAGATTACAAAAGAACCGAAAAAAAAACTAAAATGTCCTGCTTTTCTGATGAAGAGTTAATAAGAGGTAAATGATATTCAATATTTATGTAATAAAAATTAAAAACCGATTGAAAACTGACATTTACTACAGAAAACAACCTTAGGCAAATTTCTGATGTATGCAGAAGTGTGTGGTGATTATTACATGACCGTACGTGAGCACAGCAACGCCAAGCATCGATTAGGCGTTCACGTATCGTCGACTCCACCAAGGCTTTCTCTGAACACAGGGGCGGTGGATTTTGCTGTGTACTGTACAGCGTACACACCTTTACAATTCATAAGAATCGAACGAATTTCCTTCATGAATCACTTGAGGGGGCTGACTTCAATTCTTAGAAGACCCTTTCATCTTCCAAGGGAAAAAATGTGCGCTTAGCAACAGTAACGAAGCTTGGCTCCCTGGTAACCAGAGCGATCTTGGTTATAACTGAAGTTATTCGGTGCCTCGGATTATATGAAACTCGCCTAAATATAGGCAGCGGATATCTCGTGTCTCAGAAATCGGTGAAGATGCAGGCCTCATGGCACTGGCTCCTACCCTGCTGGAGTGCAATGCAGCGGTTACGCATGGAGAGACAGGTATTGTAAATGTTGGTACCTCTCTGCCCGACGTTGTTGTCGCCATGTTGTTTTCTGTCTGTGTGTCAGCTGGTCAGTCTCTGCCCCGACCCATCACGTCGCCTCTCCAGCCTACTTTAGCGTCGATCAATGATCAAGACGTATTACGACTGGTGCAAGTCGGGCTCAACGCTTCGTGTTTTTCACTGCATACCAAATGAGGACATCATTCTTTTGTGTATTAAGTGGACAAATTGTCTTTGTTTCATTTAGTGTCTGGATATTTTTATGATGTACTGTCATCAATTTGACGTGTCAACGTGTTGTGTCCACGTTTTTCTTGCAGCGATAATTAACAACGAACCAAGGGAAAGCGTGTTCTCTTGTCGTTCTCATGTAAATTTCTTACCCCGTGCTGGGCCTGTGCCCTGATAGTGGCAAGGGAGCCGGTTCATGAATGTTGTTGATTACTGTCTCTCCTCCCCGGCCGCCATTCGTTAGCTAATCTGCCCTCTGATGTGACAAAAGGTCGTATCACCACCAGTCAGGTATCATTTGGGGAAATTGTTGAAATGTAATGTAAAATGTAAAAAAGTAATGGCTAGTCGTAGACGCTACAGTGTACAGTAACTTGGCAGTAGGCCTAAAGATACAGCCATAATTTCGATCAAAGAAATTCTAACTGACCACAAGTAGGCCTACTAGTATACTGGCATCTGTAGGGCAGGCCTGGGTGACGGTTGCCGGTGTAACATCTGCCAGTGTTCCCCATCTGTGAGTGTTCTCCTCCTATTGTCTGATGGAATAAGCGGCGACTTGACAATAGAGGACATACAGAGAAACATGTCGATCTATCTGTCAGCGTTTCCCAAACAATGAGGGGGACACACTCACCCACAGAAATACTGGCAGATATAACACCGGTACTGACCGCCCTCAACGTTGCTTTCATATTACTTCACGCTAGGCCGACGCGTCAACCACCATGACCACTACGCCCTGGAAATCCTCCGGCATGGCCAACGGATGGGGCCGTGCCATGGGGTAGGCTAGAGTACATCTTCTACCATTGGAGGGAAGAAGTGCACGTTAGATCTTTCCAATATGCCGATATACATGTACATGTACTTGTACACATGCATTGTCAGAGAACTTACTTTCTTTTGCCTAATTTCTACTCCATCTAATCTTTGAGATTAGCCTTTGAGATTAGTCAGTCTGAGTGATCAATTGGAAACAGACACACTTATTGTCATGAAAGTGTTCTGCCTCTCTTGTCATGCAACTTGTATTTTTTCTCTTTTACAAAATTTATGAGACATCCCGTTGTAAAAAACGCGATGCGTCACCTTACTCAGTCTCTTATAAGTCTTATCTCTGAAGTCTGCCTACGCTTCTCGAAATGTTCGTGCTCCAAACTTACTTGTCAACTAACTGTTCGTAGATATCTGTTCACCTCGTGTACTTTACCATTGGTAAGTGGCATCCAATAAGATCTTGCAGGCATGTGTCCCCGGAAAAGAACAGACATGGTCGTCCCTCAGATCGACTCACTGTTGACATACATTTGGTGATCCTGTTCAAGTGGGGTCCTACCTGCAACACCGAAAACCTCTGCTTCGTCAAAATGACGAACTTAGGTTCGTTTTCCATTTATCACCAAACTGAGTATCTAATTCATCGAAATGACAAATCCACGGTTCGTCATTTTGACGAATCCTTGTTGTATCTCAAACAGTCTCTAACAAGGTTCGCCTAAATGACGAACCGTGGATTGTGAGTTTGACGAATTAGATACTCAGTTTGGTGATAAATAGAAAACGAACCTAAGTTCGTCATTTTGACGAAGCGGAGTTTTTCAGTGAAGCTTCCTGTAATTATCAGTGACATGTGCTGTCTTTTTGACGGTTACCAACTGGGGACGTCCCCAATTGCAGTTGGGTCCACAGTTATACACTGTTTTTCACACTCAAGTCCCCAATTGGCACCAAGTACAAAAGCCGTCGATTAAGTAGTTGATGTTTTTTTGTACTAAATGATGCACACACGTAGATAATTGCATAAAAGCCGTGGCCCTGAATAGGTATAATCAGAAAATTTTGATTAAAAGGTTGGAAGTGTAGATCAAACTCAACAAAGTCTACCTGACTCTCATTACATAGTAAAGCACGCTTCTGCCTTGGCGACCTTTCGGAGTCTATCGGTTCTCGCCTACACCTTTGTCCGCTCATCCTAGATTCGATGTCGTCTTTAGTAATGCTTGTCAGCAGCAAATAAAAACCAATAGTGCATCTATACACATTGTTCATCACTTATGAGAAAAGCAGACTTTAGTTGTATCAGATACTTTGTTCATGTACTCCCTCTTCATATTACTTGTGTATGATGCTTTGATGCAAAAAAGATTCGACGCTGTCATGACTAAATATGCTATACAGTACCGGGTAAATGGCGGGTTTATCTAGCACTAGCTACACGTAGAGTCAAACTTTACTTGTCAACCTTTGAATCTTGAATCGTGTAACATTTTCTAGTGGTCCCTATATCCTAGTGTTTCCATTCAATAGTCAGCTGGAGAGACCATGGCTTTTCAATGGGGGAACAGAAATATCTTTCACTCTCGATTCCTAGACATGACAAGTCAGAAGATTTCGCGACCTTTGATCTGCTGCGACTCCCGAGCATTTTTAGCCCTACCGGTTGTAATATTAGGGAGGTTTCGAAATCAAACGATAAACGTGAACTTTACGACAACGTTATTTTTCATACTACACATTAACCACATTTTATATTGCATTTTCGGTACAAAAATAAAGTTGTCGTTAACGTTTACGTTTATCGTTTGATTTCGAAACCTCCCTATTTTTCACTTTCCCCGCTTGCCAATGCCCCCCCCCCCNTATGATACAGAAATCATCATAAGGCCGATGGCAAATTCTCTTGCTTCATCGTATAAGCCGAAACCTTCGAATCTCGCATCTTCCTCGGAGCAGTCAGAACCGCCTGAGCGCCCATCACGGTTCATCAACCCCATCTTATTCAGTCACATCAACCCCAGTTAAACTGATATGATCCAATTGTGCACTGATCAATGTTCCACCACTCATATACGCCAAACATGATCCATGCTTGGGCAGGTTGGGTTTGACATGATGAACTAGACGGAAACGCACTTAGGCGCCGGAGTGGAGCTGATGAGATTGACTCAGTCATAGAATGTATGTATGTCATGTCTGACAATGATGGACACAACGAATTCAAATATCGGGTGCACCAAAAAGCGAGTTTTCAATTTCTTCACCTGACAAATACCCTTTACTACTGTAATTTCGCCGCCTTCCAATTGGGGATGTCCCCAATTCCAGGTGGGTCCACAATTGTACAGTGTTATTTCAGACTGAAGTCCACGATTGCCACTCAGTACAAAATATTTGCTCAAAGGCCAGGCTTCAGATATCTATGATTCAACCACTGACCAATGGCGGCTTTTTGTTGTAGCAAAGTACATTGTATATTGATTGAGAACTGTTTGATCATGTGGGGCGGGTACGTGGACTAACGTATGAACACAGATTACAAAAGAACCGAAAAAAAAACTAAAATGTCCTGCTTTTCTGATGAAGAGTTAATAAGAGGTAAATGATATTCAATATTTATGTAATAAAAATTAAAAACCGATTGAAAACTGACATTTACTACAGAAAACAACCTTAGGCAAATTTCTGATGTATGCAGAAGTGTGTGGTGATTATTACATGACCGTACGTGAGCACAGCAACGCCAAGCATCGATTAGGCGTTCACGTATCGTCGACTCCACCAAGGCTTTCTCTGAACACAGGGGCGGTGGATTTTGCTGTGTACTGTACAGCGTACACACCTTTACAATTCATAAGAATCGAACGAATTTCCTTCATGAATCACTTGAGGGGGCTGACTTCAATTCTTAGAAGACCCTTTCATCTTCCAAGGGAAAAAATGTGCGCTTAGCAACAGTAACGAAGCTTGGCTCCCTGGTAACCAGAGCGATCTTGGTTATAACTGAAGTTATTCGGTGCCTCGGATTATATGAAACTCGCCTAAATATAGGCAGCGGATATCTCGTGTCTCAGAAATCGGTGAAGATGCAGGCCTCATGGCACTGGCTCCTACCCTGCTGGAGTGCAATGCAGCGGTTACGCATGGAGAGACAGGTATTGTAGGTGTTGGTACCTCTCTGCCCGACGTTGTTGCCGCCATGTTGTTTTCTGTCTGTGTGTCTGCTGGTCAGTCTCTGCCCCGACCCATCACATCGCCTCTCCAGCCTACTTTAGCGTCGATCAATGATCAAGACGTATTACGACTGGTGCAAGTCAGGCTCATCGCTTCGTGTTTTTCACTGCATACCCAATGAGGACATCATTCTTTTGTCTATTGAGTGGACAAATTGTCTTTGTTTCATTTAGTGTCTGGATATTTTTATGACGTACTGTCATCTATTTGACCTGTTAACGTGTTGTGGCCACGTTTTTCTTGCAGCGATAATTAACAACGAACCAAGGGGAAGCGTGTTCTCTTGTCGTTCTCAAGCAAATTTCTTAGCAAAAGCCCGTATGCATAACGTTTACCCCCGTGCTGGGCCTGTGCCCGGATGGTGGTAAATTACTAAGTAGCCGGTTCATGAAAGTTGTTGATTACTCCCCCCCCCC
>NMRB01000094.1:96285-106760 GCA_002633025.1 Notospermus geniculatus
TAGATTATTATATTACGAAATGTACACCGGTCTCAACCGACGAGGTCCGGATCAGGTCGCACCAGCATACATAACACATATCTTAATCTCTCTGTCTGACAGGTCGACCTTCAAATACAGTTACACTTCTAAAACAATCAGTCTCGAAAATCTAACTATTTGAATTAGGTGATAATATCAACAATATGGAAATGTCACTGTGCCTAGGCCTTAAGCCCTTACGTCATAGTGCTTTCGTCATTAAATCTTTTTAAAGTAAGCACTTACACGAATTGCGGACTTCAAAATAGATATCTGAAAGGATCAGTACCTGTCTGTTAGTGTCCGTCTTTTGGATTTCTCGCTCCGGTTTTCTGAGCACAAAATGCCTGCCCCGGTCATTCTAACGGATTACCTTGAGAGAAGACGGGTGAGTTGTAGTCTTGTAAAAATTAGTGAGATTTAGGGCCGTATTCTAGGGCCCTTATTCTAGAAGCCTCCTTAACTCTAAAGCCGAGCGCAGATCGACCTTGCGACTGGAAGCAACTACTGGCAATGGCGTTTCCGGCAACGGTGGGCGATTGGCTGGAAACAGCAGCAACTGATCAGTTGCTCAAACAGGTCGATGTGCGCACCCGGCAACGCTATTGCCGACCGTTGCCGCTAGTTCCAGCCAGTTGCTCATGTTCTACTCGTTCTCCAGTTCTCTTCAGTCGCTGTCGATGTGCGCGCTCCGGATTGAAGACTGGATTGTGCCACTTGTTACCGCAATGACCAGTCGTAGTCGATGTGCGCGGTCCGCTCACATCGACAGCGACTGTTGCGTTCAGTTGCTTCCAGTCGCAAGGTCGATCTGCACTCGGCTTCAGGTCCACTTTAAGCTTTTGTATTCTGCCCTGCAAACAATAGAGCTAAAGGTAAACCTTAGAGTTAATGAAGCTTCTAGAATACGGCCCAGAAGTTTCCTTATCCCTGAGATTTACCTTTAGCTATTGTTTGCAGGGTAGAATACAAAGGGCCGTATTCTAGAAGCTTCCTTAACCCCGAGGTTTACCTTCAGCTATTGTTTGCAGGGCAGAATACAAAAGCTAAAAGTGGACCTTAGAGTTAAGGAGGCTTCTAAAATATGGGCCTTAAGAACGCCTACGATAACGTAAAAGCCAATACGTTGACACGTCAAACTCTGTTGATTTTTGCCTCGCTTCAGTGCATATAGGTTTTTTGTACGATGTAATTTTTTTTGTTTTTTAGTTTTAATGACTTTGCCACTGACTTTGAAAGGGTTAGGCCTAATCCATGCAACACTGACTTTATGCAAAAGATGTTAGGAACATAGTGCATCATGGCCTTCGTTGGGGGTCGTGACCTCTCCATCCAGGTACCGCAGAGACAATCCCAACGAAGCAAAATGGTATACTTTGTTGATATCCACATTAAACGCGATCAGCTGACCCCGAGGCCTCTGATCCTGGGCGTTACCAATGGCAACGGTGACGTCAGCACCAACATTCTTGGGGGACACCGGTTCCAGTTCATGTCATGCAGCTCTTTCCCAGGCGCCGATCGTTGTAAAAGAACGCCTGCGCATGAATCTTTCATTTTATGGTTTCAACAGTAAACAATCGATGAATATGAAAAAATTACATGTGTTCATTGCATTTTGTAAACAGTAGGCTACTAGTATTCGAGATACAGTGGGCCATATGAATAAAGACTAGTAAATGCTTTTACTTGAATTTGCACCACAAATGCACTAGGCAATGTTGTACAAATGTGAAGTAAAAGCATTTTCTAGTCTTTATTCAGATGACCCAGTGTGCCCCAGAATAAAACGGTCAGTAGTTGCGGTTGCACCCCGGGGGTTGCACAGTCTACAAGGTCCGTGTAATTACCGTTATTTTGAAATTTATCTTTACGAAGTGGAAATTTAAAAATTCAAGATGCACCATAACTCTCTTGGTCTTACATGATATGCTAAAAGACGTACTGGCAGCAAGGACATTAGTGGTACCAACCATCTCGACAAATACATTAGGTCATGGAAATGAAGTTGTTTTTCGTACTTCGTGTTTCGTCAGCTTTGCGAAACCTCACTAATAGCTATTACGAGAAGAGTGTTGATGATTCGCATCAGTTGATTTGACTGCAACCAATGGTACATGTAAATTATAGTTACACACGTCTTTTATGACTTGTGCAGGGCAAAATTAGGGTCTGGCGCCACCTATACCTGTAGAATGAAACTATAAAGTTGGCCTTGATCACAGATCGAAATTTCTGTCCTCAAAATATCACGACCCGAGTTGTGACAATTCATAGTACTAACAAGGCGGGAAAGATGGAGTAGTAAGCATTTCAGTGTGCATTTCTTGGAACAGAAGCCCAAGCCGTTGGGATCCTGCTTCCGTGCAGTAAACATAGGTAGCGACTGCTGTATCTGTCACAAGGTCCAGCTATCGTTTGCTCTGCTATGCCCACGGTTCCCCGATTCACCACCAGGAGTTAGGTGCGGACCTAACCTCCTCAGCAGGTCCGCACTTGACGACTTTCGGTCGTCTTGCAAAATTTTCTATTGGATCTGCGGAGAAGAACTGTGCGAGCCGCATGACATGAATCTAAGTCCCTCTGTAATCTAAGTCCGGTTTTATTGTAACGAGGGACTCAGAGGAGTCTTTGCTAATAACGAGGGATCAGGAGTTTGGGCCAATAAAACCATGACCATTCGAATACAGCATTACAATACCAGACTAGCCTATCGTAACTCGGACTTGCATTCCTGGGACAACCACAGTCGTTTCATGGGTTTTCAATCATTTAATTTGCATTTTTTTTCATACACTTCATGATTAATATTATAAAACATATTTTATAATTGCCATTTGGCAAAAAAATTCACAGAGTCGTTAAACGGCAATTTTCCAACAGGCCAATTAGATTTAGTGACGTATTCTAATCTCTTTAATAGCATGTAGTCTGTCTATTTTGTTAATAGACTGTCCGTCTATACATGTTTTAATATGATTAGCCCGCATTCGCATATCGATTTTTGTCTCTGTACTCTAGATGATTGATCATGGCGGGAGTTGTTCTTGAAATACCAAGGACGCACTTTATTGCATTATCTATTGAAGGTCATCGAAATGCGATTTAAAATATACTGTTAATTAATGTAAACAAGAAGTGGTATATAAGTTTATATTGAAACGGCCAATTTGCTCCCGTCCCTTGTGACTTTCTGAAACGAGGTCAAGATTGCCCTGCACCGTGTTTTCATCGATTAACCAAGTTCCACCGAAAATTCGTTGCCAACTGGTCACAGCATTTCAGAACTGATCCCATTAAATGTATACAAATAATTTGTTTACTAAACAGAATTTCTCAAATTGGTATCATGGGTTTTAACCCTTTCACCACCAGTTGCAGGTAGGCCAACAAAATTCTGAAATTTCTACAGAAACCATGTCACTTAGGTACATGTATTGATTGGAAAGCACTCACGAAGAGTTTTCCAGTGGAGCCATAGCTCTTCAGTAGGTGTCACTAGTGGTTAAACTATTGAAATGAAAGTGACATCTAGGTCCTGATCAATTTCCCACACAAAAGGCATCCGTTTTATAGGACCTGGTTGTGGTGTGCTGCCCTCTATCGTAGTTATGATCCCCATTCTTCGGAACTCGAAGACCTTTCTTGTCGATCGAGAAACAGCTCATTCAGCGCAATAGGCCTTGATTCTTTTTGACCAATTGAAGGTCCCGGGTTGAAGGTACAGAGTGGCTACTCGAGCGAGTATCGAACCCGCGGCCTACCAGTCACGAAACCGACGCTTTTAACACTGCGCCCACAAATGTAGGTCCTGATGAGAAGGGTCGGCGGTAAACTGAATATAGAGCTCGTTCAAGATGGCCGACTCTTCAGTATAGCTGAAAAGGAGGCGAGAAAGGCCTCTACGGAAGATGGAAGCCACCATCTTGGTCGGCCATCTTGAACGATCTCCGTATTCAGTTTTACCGTCGGCCAATGAGAAGGCTTCGCGACACCGTATGCGCATGCGCAGTGACTATAAAGTCGATGAACAGAAACAATGGAAAGAAACCAAATATTGGTTCAACTGACAGCTTAGTACTCATCCTCTTCATTCTAAAACGACTCGACAGCGTCTCAGGTTTACACAAGATAATCCTTGAATTGTTCCAGAATCATTGTTGAATCGCTCGTCGACTTCCACTGACGAAGACGTCACGATATTGTTGAATAGAAATCCATTTACCAAGTAAAAACCGCCATCCGTTCCGCTGTAACGCGATATCGGGTTCCATTTCCGGGGAATGTTCGTCGGCAGTGTCTTCTTCGCTTCTACGTTTATGCTGCTTTTAGTTGAATTGATGTCATTGCTACCCACTTGCGATAAGTTCTGTCACTAGAATTTGAATTCAGGGACGTCATGCACTCCATTCACACAGCTTTCCGTCAGGTTTGCTGATTCGTAGACTGTTTTATACCCCAATCACACTGAGCTAGTTCTCAGTACGTTCTTGAAAATGTTGCCGAACGGCTCAAACTGTCTGCGAACGGAGTGGACGTAGTGGCAACTTCTTACAGTCTTTTTACGAGCTTCATGGACGGGAAGGGTGCTCCAGAACATCGAGGCATTATTTTGACAAGGGTCACACGTTCTAGCCCGTTTTACGATTTTTTTAGGACGGGGCAGGACATTTTGAGAACTACTTCAGTGTGACAGACCCTTTGGTTTCAGATAATCTTCTTATTCGGATACGTAGCCGAATCCATCAGCATTTCTGTCAATGTAAAACAATGTTCAAACATTCGAACTTTTCAATTTCACCAAAAAGAGTGTAAAGTTCGCATGGTTTCCAAGGTTTTGAGTTGTAGGAGTTTTAGAACACATATTCACATACATGTACATGTACTTACAATAAATATCCAACATAGAGCACAAAAAAACGACACACAAAATGATAGTAAACATAAAGTCGTCTCCGAATTTCGCCAATTTTCGACCTCAAGCGGGGTCTTCCTCAGGCACTTTCTAGTGAACTACTAGAAAGTGCCTGAGGAAGACCCCGGTTGATGTCGAAAATTGGCGAAATTCGGAGACGACTTTATGTTTACTCACAATAAATACATACATATTTGCTTACATATTTATGTATACACTCGTTCATCAAGCTTATCAAAAGTTGTATATGTACAGGAATAGGCCCTGATTAAGACTAATGGAATGTTCTTTATCAAGCACTTTCTTTGATCAAAAGTGTTACAGCTGTATATAACATCCAAGTTTTTAGAGTCGTTTCGAATTACATTTCTTAAGACGAGACAGCATCTTAAAAAAAGAGACGAAGGGGCGAGGAATCTAAACACACTCAACGACACCAGTATTTTAACTACTTTGGCATTTAGTATCACTGGTAAACATCCCATTTTCATCTTTAGAAATGTCACTAATTGCAATTGCTAATGCGACGAAGTCGCCTTCAATGGCTGCTTAGACGACAAAAACAAGAGTAAGCCAATACACATAATTAATGTCACCAGTATCTGTCCATAAAAATCCCTATTGAACCATCAGCCTACACGCCTGATATTTCTTTTGTGTTCTTTACGTTGAAGATGTCTCTGAAAATATCTTTTTTTTCTGTCAGTTTATTCCCAACTTGTGTTTCCGTGGGGTTATCGGAGGCGTCTTTAATCCTGTATGCCTAAAAGTTGAGACAAATTTCTTCCCTTTTAGGTTGAAGTACATGTACTTACCAAAGAAATTGTCCTTATGGCCCGACTCCTAGGCTATGTTTAAAATCTTCCAGTTCCAATCAGCAAACTGCATTGGTTTTTTCACTTTCCTTCTGAAGTGCTCACAGACACAACAAGAATGTACATTTAAAGCCACACTGTATTAATTTCAGAACGTGTTTACGTCCTCCGACGTTAGTGTAGTGTAAAATGTACTATGCTTTATCTGAATACATTGGGGCTCTGCCTGCAGTTTTTTCAATGTGTGCTGAAAACCATGGCCCGTGTTCTAGAAGCCTCCTTAACTCAAATGTCCACTTTAAACTTTTGTATTCTTCCCTGCAAACAATAGATGAAGGTAAACATTAGAGTTAAGGAAGCTCCTGGAATACGGCCCAATGTCTTTCTTCTCTGAAGTACGTATCAGGCAAGCATTTTGGGGACCATCACGAGGCTATGAGACGTCTACCTGCATTCTAAAATTTGGAAAATACCGTACAATTCAATACAGAGGGGCTTTAAGTCATCTAGATTATCGTCTAGCAACTAAACATTGGGTCAGACGCTTGTTGGCAATTCAATTACCATGACTGTCCACTAAAACGATCTTTATTCCACACACGTATACCATCTCGTCACATCGAAATTTGATCTCGCCATGGGAGCTTCTAACCCATCAGAAGCATCCTGCCTCTCGTTCATGTATCAGTTTAACAGCCAATAGAAACTCCATTTACACCACGAAGAATCGACCAATGGCAACCGTCGTTACAAAACATTACGGGAGACGCTGTGTCTCAAGAGCACAAGTATCTGTTGAAGAAAATGTCGAACCGTTTCATGCTGTAAGATATAAAGATGCCTGGCTATCTTGAGATTACCAAGATAATGGAACAAAGGCAAATACAAGCGACAATATTGGAAGGTGAAAAAATCGAAATGTACATGTAGGTAGATATCGTGAGTAGGAACAAAGAAATTGGAGCCGTGATAACAAGATGAAGACTATCGGGTTTTGTTACTTTGCATAGTCTATCGGGAGAAGACTGCGTATTTGTTTTTTAGTCAGTGTTGTCAGTCCGAGAGGTGGGGTAGGAGCCAGTCGAAACAGTCTTCTTGTAGCTGTCCTCTATTGGCAGCGTCGGGAAAGAGACCTGCCATTGTTGGCAAAGAAGCCTGCCATTGTCGACAAAGAAGCCTGCTATTGTTGGCAAAGAAGCCTGCCATTGTCGGCAATGAGGCCTGCCATTGTCGGCAAAGAAGCCTGCCATTGTCGGCAAGGAAGTCTGCCAATGTCGGCAAAGAAGCCTGCCATTGTCGGCAAAGAGGCCGCTGCCGTTGTCGGCAAAGAGGCCTGCCATTGTCGGCAAGGAAGTCTGCCACTGTCGGCAAAGAAGACTGCCATTGTTGGCAAAGAGGCCTGCCATTGTCGGCAAATAAAGACGCCTGCCATTGTCGGCAAAAAGACGTTCTCTCATTATTGGCAAAGAGGCCACCCGTTGTCGGCAAAGAAGCCTGCTATTGTCGGCAAAAAGGCCTTCTCTCATTGTTGGCAAAGATGCTCGTCATTGTCGACAGATATACGTATGCGTAATATGACTGACAGCAGACAATGTATCATCAAGCGAGGTGACAATTTGCATCCGAGAGTTTTGGTAATGGATAAACAGCGTCATCTGGGTGACGCTTCAAACAAAGCCACATTTTGCTTGCCCTGTGTAATCTGCGAGCAATCCCTTGCCGGGCAATCCAGTCCCTTGTGGTCATGGATAAGCACTCAATGTCCAGGATATTCAATCTATCCTATTACTTCGTTTCATGAGAACATTGCTAAACGGAAATGCTGACGAAGATCACAAACGACTGATGTTACCATGGAGACTAAAGTGTGACGTCATAGTGGTATGGTGTCACCGTAACGTTGGTACTTTCTTAAATCCCAGTTGCGTACTGAATCACCAAGGGCATGAATCATTAATACCATCCAAACTCCCGTCGAAGGATATCAAAAGTAACGACGGAAATCGGTGAAGATTTTGCTACTGGCAACGCACTGAAGCTATGGCAACTGTTTTGTATAATATCTATTGTATTTTTCCGCAAGAACCTACTAGGCAGGTTACCATTCGCCAGGAGAAGAAGAATAACTACCGGAATGAGATGAGTAGTTCCATTTATACCTCCTACTATACGTCATCAAAACTGGAGGCAGTGACAGCATGGCGGCATGTTCGGGGTTCAAGCTTGAAGTCGTGAGTTCAAGCTTGAAAACTGAAGTCCGAGTTAAACCTTGAGGATGGAAGTTCGGGTTCAAGCTTGAAGATTGAAGTTCGGGTTGAAGCTTGAAGATGGAATTCCTGGTTAAAGCTTGAAATTGTAGTTCGGATGCAAGTTTGAAGATACGAAATTTGAGTTCAAGCTTGAGGAGTGAAGTCCGAGATAAAGCTTGAAAATTGAAGTTCGGGTTGAAGCTTGGAAATAAAGTCCGGGTTCAAGCTTGAAGATTGAGGTTCGGGTTCAAGCTTGAAAATTGTAGCCCGAGTTGAAACTTGAAGATTGAAGTTTGGGTTCAAACTTGAATATTGAAGTCCAAATTCAAGCTTGAAGATTGAAATCTGGGGGGTTCAAACTTGAAGACTGAAGTCCGTGTTCAAGCCTGAGGGTAAGCCTGTGGTTCAGGCTTGAAGATTGGAAATTGAAAGCCCCTTCTGGTCTATCCCAATCTGCAGCTGAATCTGTTAGGAAGGGATACGAAAGATAAAATCTGTTTCGGACGTTATCTTGTACCCAGATCACGCCCCGATAAGCCAATAACCTCTTCCTAAGTGACCCGACGATATGTCGGTTCGTCCATTCGAGGAGAAAGAAATTGTTTCGAACGATGTAACTGTATAAATAGGTCATGTTATTGGCTGTCCTGATGAAAACAGAGAATGTGTTGACCGATGGAATATAAACTGGGATAGAAATCTATTAGCGTGTTCGATTACTTCCACTAGCGCTTTCTCAGACATGCGCATTGGAGGCCAATAAAAGAACGCTGTCGTGTTAGACACGAGTAAAGTGTCATGGCGGATGCGCTCTGATTGGCTGATTGTCCGCCATGACACTTTTACTCGTGTCTAACACGACAGCGTTCTATTTCTTTTGCACGCTGATGTACACACTGATGTATGCGAGGGCTGCGTGTTCATCTACGTTTGGAAGTGACATCATGCTCTGCATGCTGGGATACTTCCCGAAGTAACCGGCTCAGGGGGAGGGTTAGTAGTGCCTGGCGCGACAGGCCCGACTTGGAGAACTTCCGGTAAATGAAAGGCCGGTGTAGGCGCGAGTAAGTTTTTGAACACGCTAAATGAATATATCTTGATTTCTTCTAAAAAAATGTGCAAGCGCAATCGCTGGGTACCATGGCCTATTGTTCTAGGCTAGGGAAAGCTGCTGGTGTAACGGTAAAGGAAGTCCCCCTGTAAAATGTTCCTCTTCTATTGTTCCATGACGGATTATGGCACATGGCTATATAAACCAACTGGCCGGGATTAGAATGTAACATTAGAATCTCTTGTTCCCAGGACATTTCTTCCTGGGGACATTCTTTCCTTTCACACCTGTTCATTTTTTGGGAACAGAACGTAGAACAAAACAAACACATTTCACAATTTGCTGTTCTCCGAATTTTCAATCTTGAACGACCGTTTCCACGAGTCATAAACTTCTAGCAACGACTCCAATCATTTCAAACTGCCTTTGAGTTTAACTACATTGCTGTGAAAAAGTTTTAATGGCGAGCAATCTCGTTCGTCGAATCTCATAACGGAATTTGCAAGGAGTCGGCAATCCTTTCTAAAGTTGCTGTTTTGTGAAAAGCCATATTGGTGATGCATCACGCAAATTAGGAACAGATGTCTCCGATCGACTTGGTGGTGATGGGATGTATTGTCCTTGACTACAGAGCGTGTTTCGTCGCAGGAATTTTTTGGAAAACAAGACTTCGATACATCAACTCCTTAATTGCACTTACAAGATGACGGTAGCCTACTTAACTTCCGAGGCAAGCTCGAGTTCACTTTGTGGAGATTGTGCTTCTCGGATTTGCTGTGGAGTTTCTGAAATGCGCTGTGCGCTTCGGCAGCTCTGAGACGTTTTTAATCTCCTCGATGTTATGGGAAGTTTTAAAAGATCCACGCATGAGTTTTACATTCAAAACATCGCTTGGGTTTTGCATCTCAACATCCTCCAACGGCAGGGTTTTTAATTCCCTCCTCCTCATCCACGTATGAAGACGAGCGAGACCAAAGCCCTGCTACTGGAGGATGCGGCTCAAACACTGAATCCTCATTGCTGATCTTCACTGATCTGAGGTGAATTTACCCGAAGCGATTTAATTCTACACCGCTAACTACAAGGGCCGAATTCACGAAGTGTGTTTAGCTTCATCAGCGTTTAAATTCGTAGTTACTCAGGTTAAAAGCCTAGAAAAGCATTGTTTTGCTGCCTGTACACTGCTTGGTCGGCGGTGTTTACCCGCAGGATAATCACCTACAGTTAACTTTCCTGTGTCTAACTCCAGGAGGACAAAAGAAAAGAGTTGAATGACTCTAAACAAGGCCTCTTGAGCGTTCAAATGTTCGTGAATTCGGCCTCAAGTGTCCAAAAGTGGCAGGCAATTGCCACTGGACGCCATCCACTGGATACCTGAAGAGTAGTTAAAATCTGGCCAGTCGGGACAAGTGTAGAGGGGGGGG
>NMRB01000094.1:119234-154801 GCA_002633025.1 Notospermus geniculatus
ATTTAAATCCCCGGTCGATTTGACGTGGTAAATCGATCTTAGTTTGAATGACATTGAATGAGAATCGTATCTCAAAAAACTGCTGTGTCATTCGACAGCTGTTGGGAAAAAATCACCCCGGCATTCTTATCGTGAGTAAACGTTTCTGTTGGTGTGTAAATTGGTAACACACATAGGGTATCTCTAACGGCAGCATGTTTGTTTGTTTTCGGCGAAGTTCCCTGCGAATGTTATTTACCAAACTGAGTGCGCATACGTCGATTTGGTCTCCGGTCGTCTCCCCTATAAATAGTTAATGGGATATTTATCGACCCCGACGACCACAACGTCTTTGCTGGACACCGAGTCCAATGCACAAGAAGCAGTCCGTTATGCATGCCTGTCTTTTGAGTGCATCGCGGCTCACGGGGCGTGAAAGTGGATGTTTATCGACCCCGACAACTGCAACAATATGTATGTTAAGGTTGCGTTATGTGATCGTCACAGAATATTATTACCATCAGGTTCGGGGAAACGGCCCAGCGCTCGCCTTCAGGCGATAACGGCGTCCAAAACCACAGTGGTACTTTTCGATCCAGTTTCCCTTCATGCAACGTTATGATAAATCACTTAATATTGACTTCATTGAAACGTCAGACTCCGTTCAGTCGAGTGCTCATGCAGCAGTACACCCCAGGTAAAATCAATAGATCAATAGTATCGATTGGTTTGGATCGATCAATCATTCATAACCGCCGTAGATAGTCAATTGCAATATACATGTACTCTGTTCTGAAACGAATGGAGCGTGACTGGAGTCAAAGATCATGTCGGCGCGGTTGTTTTTTTTAGGGAAAATCACGGTACGCTTGGAATACTTGCATGACTGGAGTCGGGTGATGACTACATTCGCATTAAGCGCCGTTTGCTTGGGTCGGACTTTAGCCTAAAGTATAGCTGTAGTTAGACTGGTTTGCATGAAATATTGAGAATGTCAGACTTTAATGAAAGTGTGGCTGAAGTCTGACCCGTGCAAACGGCTCTAAGAATCACATTTTCGTAGATCATATAGGCGGACCTTTTTAGGACCCTTTCGGCAATAATCGGGGTGGGGTGGCGTTGTTGTTTTGTTTGGCAAAGCCGAACCAAACGACCGCGCCTGCACTGTCGAAGAGAGTCCTCGTGGCTGATGGTTTTCCCTGCAGATATAATCATAAAACCACACGAGTGGGATTTCCGAGGTAGCAGAACACACGAGTGGTGATCTTTTGCCAGGAACCCCCGAGACCGAAGGTCGAGGGGGTTCCGGGCAAAAGATCATCACGAGTGTGTTCTGCTACCTCGGAAATCTCACGAGTGTGGTTTTATATTTATCATATACCACAAGAAGTGCAAAAAATGACAAAAATACCCCATCGATGCCACTTGTATCACCGCATGCATATCCGTCATGTCAGAGCACTGTTGTTTTTGTATTAATGCGCGAATGTTGATGGAGTGCGCCCAGCGGAGTGAGACGGCCGCGTCTTTCCAGGAAGCGAGCCAAAAGGCCTCGCAAAGCCCCTTATATCAAAGCTGATTAGTTCACAGAGGGCGTATCATATCAGTGGGATGATACGGGACGCGTATCACACCCCGGATCATGATGGTGGTCGGAGCGGACATCCCCCTTCGATTTCACGCGATTTGTAGCATATTAGTCGACCAGTTCTTTATTTCGTTAGTTTTTGTGCGGTGTTTTTGACGAAAAATGCTGCAGTTCCAGGCGGTACCGCGGAACATACTGTACTCGGGTATATGATAAATTATTAGAAACACTTATGATGTGTGCCTGGTGATGGTTGGTCAGTGAACAGGCTGACAGCGCGTTCCTGTCGGGAGGGGTGGAGGTGGGGGTGGTCCGAACCGTTACGGGATTAGGCGGGAACCGCGCCTATTAGCATTTAGATTTTAGAATTTTCTGACGGAGAACTCCCAGCCCCCGGCGTCGCCTTCAACGGCCGCCATCCACCCCTGTTGACCTCTGCTCACAGACAGGCACCACGAGACCCCTATCGGTAGAATGCTTGCTGCCAGGGTAATTTCGCAGCTTTTAGCCAGGATTTGCGTGTAGAACAATGATCAATCTAGTGCTTGCAGCCGTAAACTTTTACTCAGACGTCTATTAATGCTACTTTTTCGACCTACCTGACGTATTGCCCGGAGCCATTACACTGTAAATTGGTAAGGTTGCATGCTAACATCGCCGGACAGGTTGTAGCGTCTTCTCAAGTGGTTCACGCCACCGCAGCACGTTCGGGGGAGAGTTTCTTTGAAAATCCTTCTCTCCTTGTAATATGCCGGATGCATCACACAGTGACACTTTTGTTCACAACATTTCCAACGTTTCTTTCATAAAAAATGTTTGAACGCTAACCACATTATCAAAGCTTCTATTTAGTATTCATGATAATAACGTGCCCCACGGTCCTTAGATAAATCCGCTTCCCGGGAGCATCCAGGATCCTGCTGTCGGCAACCAACGATTTTTTATCGTAGTTCAATGTGAAAAATCTCTAGCGAAGAAGCTTTTAATACAATGTATACTGCTAGTATCAAAAGCCGCAAATCTGCTGTTGCAGTTTTTGCTTGCATCAGCTTTGCGATGGGATTGACTTTGTCATGATGAAATGTGGAAGATTTCCACAGCTTAGCATCTCAAAAAAATGAAATCCTGGTCGGATTTTAACGACGGCAATTTCTTTTTCGCTTATTTGCAAAACTATTGGTCCATTTTCACAAGCGACCGCCACGAAATCGAAATGATGGTTTCTGGACTGATTGGGACGTTGGGCGGCGCTGCAGTCGCCAGGCTGATCTCGAGCCATAGCTGAAAAAGACGTTGGGCGACGCTGCAGTCGCCAGGCAATGTCGAGCCCTAGCTGCGAAATGTGTTGGGCGGCGCGGCAGTCGCCAGGCTAATCTCGAGTCGTAGCTGAGAAAGACGTTGGGTGGGCTGCAGTCGCCAGGCTGATCTCGAGTCGTAGCTGAGAAAGACGTTGGGCGGCGCTGCAGTCGCTAGGCCGATCTCGAATGGATGTTGGGCGGCGCTGTTGTCTCAAAGATGATCTGGAGTCGCAGCTGATAGAGTATCATAAGATTTGCAGAAATTAACTTTTGATCTGGAGTGACTCATTCCTATGATAATTTACGTTACTTTTACACTACTCGACTCAAAATGCTTCTGAGAAATGCTAATAGTGCATATGCCCACTACCCGATAGCTCCGAGACGTACATATGGTTTTACCTGGATCGATTTCGATGACTCCCCGTACGCTCAAGAATTGCAATGTTTTCGTGAAGTTTCTAAACAATAGCTGGGTTGTTATTACCATTATGCTATTGCCAGCTTTGCCTCTACCTGTGTACAGATAACGAAGGTCCCAGCGGAATGGCTGTAACATCGTACTGAACCTTCACACGCGATACATCGTGTGGTGTCTTTTTTCAACGAGGCCATTACCCCGGTTTTTCTTGACAAATCGATCCGTTCCCACGGTCAAGGTGAGTAGTGATACTTTCATCACATCGTCTTGTTTTTTCGCAGCGGTGTTGTGACGTGTTGTTCGTCCCTTAGCGATTCAAGAAAATAGGGTCTAATGATGTCACACCCCCAACTGCGTAGTTGTCGACGATGAATCGTAAATCTTACTGCCAACTGGTATCGTGATGCAATCACGAAATATTGACGTGATCTGCCGCGGCCCTGACGTGATCTACACCTCTGTTTAATTGAAAATCTCATGATACTGATCTTTGTTACATATGTACTTGTTTTATATCAGATACTGTTATGTCTTTGAATGATATCACCAGGTGCTGCACGGTCACTGTCAACTGATAAGTGGCCTATTCATAAGCAAATGCATTGAGGCCTGTTTGATTTTTCTCATCATTTCAACTTTTAACTGCATAGCATGCACAATATATGCCATAGTATTGCTATGGCACCAAAATGCCCCGGACCTGATAATATGAGCACTACTTTAGTAGAGCAATACACGAACAGTGCCAACACGGTTAACCTTTATTCAACAGGTAGCTATAGGCCCGGTAGGCCTACAGCATGTTCTGTTAGCTTCTCCAATAAGATCGAACAAAGTAGGTCTTGTCAATGAGAGTGCCCATCTTAGAAGTCTGATCAGACTTCAAGGGCCAAATTCATGAAGGTTATTTACGATTAAACCGCATTTTTTAAACACTGTCTCAAAGATGATCTGCAGTCGCAGTTGCCATTAAACTCCCTACGCAATTGTGTACCGCGCCCCCTTCGGTTTACCCGCTCTCCACAACTGCTTAACTTCGTAAAATTCGCCGCGTTTGGTCAACAGACGGCGCTGAGAGAGTCGACCAATGAGAGCACCGAGCAACCGCTAACCAAGTTGGCCTGAGACACTTTTTCATTGGCCGAGCGGTTTGTAGCCATGTAGGGAGTTTAAGTTGACATAGGCCTACACGTTACAAAATGAAGAAACTCTACGTTTTGATCCGCTGCGACTCATCTTTTCGACTGCAGCGCCGCTCAACGTCATTCTCAGCAACGACTAGATCAAGTCATACCGACAGAGACCATGGGCCGTACTCTAGAAGCTTCCTTAACTCTAAGGTTTACCTTTAGCTACTGTTTGCAGGGCAGAATACAAAAACGTAAAGTGTACCTTTGAGTTAAGGAGGCTTCTAGAATATGGACCCACGACTTACAGCGTCTGTTCGGTACGGGCGGGTATAGCCGCCTGTACCGAAGGTTTGAAGGAGTCAAATGTACCTACAGATGCGGAAGTACTGTCAAAGCACTGTGTGGGCCAGGATGTCTAACAAATAACTGAATGGGTTGATCAACACTGATATGTCCACCGTGTGACCTTCCTAGAAGATCCCCCATCCTGTCTCATCTACTCAACGTGATCTATTGCGGAAGCCATTTATCAAACCACCCACACAGGCAGTGGATATTTGTCTCGGAGATTTGTCAAGGCAGTGCTAATGGTAGCATCGTATCTCGTTTTCTGGCGTGTCGAAGCGCACGAAATGTATAGACTCTATCACTGTGTAGGTTGTCTGACGTCATAAACAGGATCTGCGACGAAAATGATAAATATATTATTCATCGTCACGGCCAATTCAGTCAAATTCCATGCTTTCACCACTCACATTTGCCAAATACCTGATTTTAGGATCACTCAGGGGCCGATGGTGGCGTTGCAAATGGCGCCCCTTCCCTCCGTATGCTGCAAAAGTGTGTTTTACCATGATTTTGAGAGTTAAAGAATAGGTGCCAACTCTTCATAATGCAAGTAACAGGCCCTACATGTACTTGTTCCCCTTCCCCTCATCCAAACTTCAATCCACCTCTGACCTATGAAATCTGTCCTTGAAGGGACCAATGACCTACAGACCTATTGGGGCCCCATTGTGTTCTCTCTTTTGAAAGGAGGTGACAAAAAGTTCTACACCATCTCCGGAGCTGTTCCGACAAAGACAACAGGACACTATTGGTGTCATTTTGTACATGTATGTATATCCTGCTCCGAAACAGGCCAGTGTTTCAACCGTAATCCGCCGTCATAACGCAGGACTGAGCGAACTGGGCTGGGGGCGAAAAACTTGGGGTAAAAACACACTTTTGGCAGGAGGTGAGAAAAATTTCCACACCATCTCTGGAGTTGTGGAGCTTGTGTCGTACGGCTATTGCCACAAGATTCGCGAGGTAACGCCACGTCGAAACGAATTAAGCCAAATTATTTGGAACCAGCTGCCGTAAAGCGTATTGGTTCAACGTCCTATGTCCCCGAGCCGATTTTTAAATTGCTCTCAGCATCTTTTACACTGCAAAAGATGCAGCAACATCATAAGTTGAGTTAATTCAATAATATACATGGTCTATTGGAAAATGGGAAGCTCTCGGATGGGTCGACACTCCCAAGATAACGACTCAGCTGCTGAAAGCATAGAATATTTGATGGGATAAAACGGGCAGACATCCAGGGACCTCGGAGCCAGTAGCTCCTCAAAGAAGATCATCTTTCAAAGACTGATATTCGCAGCTGCCTTTGGCAAGGGGCAGATTGGTCCGGCGGCCTCCATGGTGACTGCTCGAACGGTTAAGTTCTGTCCGGATTAAGCTGCGTGTACACTCGATCATGGCAACATTTTTTCGACATTTGAACAATATGTTTGAAAACATTTTTATTGTCCACACTAGAAACATGGTCTTGCAATAGTTCTACCTCGTCAAAATGCTGACCTGACGATGTTCTATGAACCAAGACAACGCGATATCGGCGTCTAGGAGCTGTCAGTCAGTTGCCCAATAGGTGTCACTACGGCCCAATTCAATGCCTAGCGGACCCATTCATGGTTGACTGAGCACAAAACAGGAGAATTTTCTACTGTGTTGGTCCGCTAGAATTTCGCTGCCGTCTTTTGGCGATAAAGGCGGTGACAGACTGGCGCGTAAGCAATGCGTCCGTAAGCGTTCAACCAATCAGGGAGGCGGTAACACGGGCCGAAACACCTACCAACGAGTCTGATTGGCGGAACGCCTGCAGGACGCGCAGCGTATTAGGTGTCGCTACGGTCCAATTCAATGCCTTGCGGACCCTTTTATGGTTGACTGAGCACAAAACAGGAGAATTTTCTACTGTGTTGGTCCGCTAGAATTTCGCTGCCGTCTTTTGGCGATAAGGGTGGGTATACACTACACGCAATTCGCCCAACGCATGCGATGGTTCTTTGTTATTTCATGCCCCAATGCCTCCCAAACAAAAGCAATTCGCGTGCGATTCCAAATCGCTTGGCGAATCGCCTGACTGCTCCCATTTGATCGTGCGTCGAACGCTCGGCGTCTGAAGTATGAATCCATCTTCAGGCAAGACAGAAAGAAGAAACTGAAGCACAAATTAAATTGCATGACCTTCCACCAGTATTCAACCAAGCCAGAAACGAGACTTCAGCAGGTGAATTGAGTTAGACAATCGCCAAATCGATTCACCGCGATGCCATGATTCCGTAACTAAAATTACATGTACTGAGCAACTGGCTAAAATATAAAGCAGTGGTTTCGCGATTTCTACCTTTGCCTTCGGCAGAAGGAGTACCTTACAGGTGATAGTGCATTACGCATGTTACCTCCAGCGGGTCCAGGTGTATAATATTGCAACACGAAAAGTAAGAAGCCAGCATGGAAGGATCGAAATTGAATCTAAACAAAGTCTACCTCGTTACTTTTTAAATTGTTTTAACGAAGTGATATCTTCAACTTGCCTGCACTAAATCCGGCTAGGTTGGATATGGGTTTATAGTGTAGTTTCATGTCGAATATGATATTCACTGCCGACTTTTCTGTTGTTCAGCTTTCATGGTAGACCTTCCTACATTTTTTTCGTTTTCCACACGCGGTTGTTGTTCACTTAAAAAAGTTTAAAGTGATGTGTATAGTCTGATACCAACAACGGCACTTTAACCCCGGTCCTGGAACCTTTCAACAGAAGTTACAGGAACTGCTCACTCAGCGCACAATAAAGGCCGACCATTTGTACAAATGGGTGGAGTGAAGCAAGACAGGTAGAGATACCTGCCCAGAATTTCACACCGACAGTGGGATTCGAACCGGGACTTCAGGACTGCTGGTCAGAGACCTAGGGCACTACTCCTGACACTTGGGGACCGATACTTCGTGCACGAATCTGCAGATTACCGCCATTGGGCGGCGCTGTCAGCGGCAGTTTTGTACCTGTCTCGGTCCGTGGTACACTGCGTCAAGGAGGTCGTGACGCCGCATTTTGCTCCGTTTCTAATACGTCTACGACCGCTCGCAGCGCCGCCCTGTCGGAAAAAAGTTGTTCTGCTTCCTCATTACTTCAAAAATTAACTGTGCCTCGAATATTGGCGCACACATCTTCATGTATGCAGAACACGGGACTCTTTCCATAGTAAAGCATTTTATGATACGGGCAACTCACAGCTGGTCATCATTCGTAGCCCTCCAGCTCACCAAAACCGATCAATAACACGGCGGTGGTAAATTGACTTATTGTTTGATCGATTCTGCGACCTAGTTCACTCGGATCGTATTCAAGAAGCCCTGGGATGTATTAACAGATAAACGGATGATGACGGCGGCTGTGAGTTCCCAGGCAGTGGAACGGTGTACATGTGGGGTCTTCGATAATGATCATTATTGAAAATCCTGGCATCGGGCCGATCATTTCGAATCGTGGTTCCAGAGGTGAAGCTTTGGTTCTTTGTGCTTGTGTACTGGTGCATCTACGTCAGCCCACATCCTCCACGTCAGCAGGCGTCCTTTACGGCTCCAGGCATCTACCTCGTCGCTAGGCACTCTCTGTGTCCACATGTACCCTGTAGATGGGTTCTTCGGTATAATGATGATACCTGAAAATCTTGGCATTGGGCCGATCGTTTCAGAGGAAAGTTTTGCTTCTTTGTGCTTGTGTAGGCCTACTCGTGCCTCTACGTCACCTAGGATCCTCTACGTCAGCAGGCCTCCTCTATACGTCAGCAATCATCCTCTACGTCACCAGGCATTCTCCACTTCTCCACTAAATAATATATCAGATTTCATCGACGTCACCAGGCATCCTCTACCTTCTACTTCAACAGGCATCCTCTACATCACCAGGCATCCTCTACCTTCTACATGTACTTCAACAGGCATCCTCTGCCTTTTTCAACAGGCGTCCTCTGCCTTTACTTCAACAGGCATCCTCTGCACCATCAGGCATCCTCTGCCTTCTACTTCATAACAGGCATCCTCTGCATCAGCAGGCATCCTCTGCCTTCTACTTGTACATGCATCCTCTACACCTCCATCAGGCTTCATCTACGTCAGTCACCAGGCATCCTCTGCCTAGGGAACTGACAAACTATATACATGTAAGTAGTTACAGGACAACAATGCTCTGTTGTCGTGTTTGCATCGGTTCTGTTACGTCGGCCGAATCGTTTCGCCTACGATTTTTGCATCAGCTTGGTGGGAAAGACGACCCTGGATGTTGCGTGGGTGTCGCGCGAGTCTTCCGCCCGCCCAGGTCGGGGGCAATTCCGATTAGTGTCGATGAGGAACAAGATGATTAACAATTAGGTGTTAATTAACACATGGCGTGATGAAGGAATAGATGAAACAATGCACGCATAAAAAATATCACCCATATGGTAGCAGCTGAAATGGCTGTCTGGCCGTCAGTACCCTCAAGCTGCCGCCAGTGAAAATGTACTGCTTGGAGCTCAATACCGAAGGCTTTAAACTAACCTCTGCACCTGTGTATCACAATGGCGCGAAAATGTTGTCGGATGATGCATGCGACGTGACACGACGTTGCACCATCAGTGTGTAGGCCTGTACCAAACGAGAATTCAAAATATGATGCATGAGCTCTTGGCCAGGATTAGTCGCGTACCATAAAAAGGAATATCCAGAAGTCGGAGTTGTAAGGTCGCAGCAAGGCTAAGGCTCCGTATCACGTATGACGTACGACTTTAATAGAAAATGCATTAGCTCGATACGTCATACGTGACACGGATCGACGATACCGTACGGAGCCTTGCTGAAAGTCCTTAGTCCAGCTTCTCTTGTTGGTGATGGTCGGCATTGCTCACCACACAGCAGGCTGTTCGAATCAAAGTCCTGACACTGACGCTTGAGATGTTTGGAAGAGCTATCCCAGTGCAAAGCCAGGTCTTTATAGCCTGCCGCACACTGGAGCTATCTGCTGATCAAACGGTCTCGAGTGACCGTCTGCTCAGCAAACGGTCCCGACTGACCGTTTGCTCAGCAGATACCTCGCGTGTGCGCGTATTTTCGGTGAGAGGCAGAAAACTCATCGAACCGAAAATACGCGAGCTATCCGCTGAGCAAACGGTCTCGACTGACTTTTTGCTCAGCAGATAGCTCCAGTGTGCGACAGGCTTATGACCTTACAACTGCGATCTTGGTGTAATAGAATAACTCTGTCCATACACTAAACTCTTGCACAACTCGTCAACCATCCTTCCTATTGTCATTCTGTCTCCTCTCTCTCTCTTCTGTTGCTGCTGAACAAAGAAAAAAGAGAAAGACAAATAACACAAGTATCCAATAGTATTGACATTTCCATTGAAATCCGATCGGTTACATTCTAATATAGCCCTACTTTCTTTTCCTACCAACTTGTTTACATGCCCGAAGCGCTTTCCAAGGTCAAGGCTTAAACGATCCAATAGATGTTATAATGTATCAAAGCTTGTGTCATTTAAGCTGGAGGTAAACCTTCGCACAAATAAACTGCCCTCAAAATTCAAAACTCGATATCTTTTCTACATGTATGACCAATAATCTAGAATGGTACCAAATTTATTATATTTGCCAAATATCGACGTTGTTTCATTGAGTAACTCTTGATAATAATGTACAGGGGCGGATCCACGATTTCGGAAAAGAGGGGCGCACTGTGCAAGAAACATTGAAATCTGCGGTGAATTTCAATGATTTGCTCCCAATTTCAAAAATTCACGGTCGATTTTACAGAGTTGTTGGCCGAAGGGGGGGGGGGCGTGCGCCGGGTGCGCGTTGGATCCGCGCCTGATGTACATGTACATTATATCTTCAAGTTCAACACAAGACACCATCCCACAATCACTGAGATTTCAACTTACTTTCATCGGTGCTCCGGTTGAATTCACAATCAACCACAATAGTTCCCTTTTTCTATAATCCCACCTTTCGGTTCCGTGCGCCGAATCCTTCTTTTCTTATGACACCGTTTGAAGAAATCCTCCCTGATTTATTGCCTCTGGCACAAAGAGTTTCTGATTTCCCTGGATGCAAGACTAAGCGATATTTTTATTGCCACCGAGATGGCATCCAACCATTTCGTTATAAAGAAGAATTGCATTGACATTTTCCGAGAGATTGTCATCCGATGTAAGTAAAGGCCAACTGTTGCGCTGGAAAGTCGTTTAATTTCATAATTTTCATGACATTATAGATGGTTATTTCCTAATGTGTTATCCTGCTCAAGTATTTTCACTGAATATTTTAAAAGGAAATTATGCCGATAATTAAGAACATGGTATTTTTTCTTCATTAGTTTTCATCCTTCGTTTTTTAGAATGCGGAAATTAACAGATGCTATCGAATCTGATATTTTTTTCGAACCTGACCTGCAGTAATGGAGTTTGGACTCGATCATTCATAATGCGGTTTATATCAAGATAAAATATTAATTATATCAAGATAAAATATTAATTATAAATACATTGTACACTCACCGGCTTAAAATGGTGGTGCCACATTCCTTAATTGTTCCCCTGACCATTTTTGTACATCCCGAGGCAAGTGGCTCTTAGCTCTAAGAACCACTCTTTACCTCTTATGCTACGATTAGTTCCCCTGACCATTTTTGCGGTTCTTAGCGCTAAGAACCACTCTTGTAGCTCTCATGCTACGATTACGTAGAGCTACACGGTACAGAGACACGCCGGTTAAGAAAGACTTCACAAAGGTTAGCGACCGGCGCGTCCGTTATCGTGTTGCTGTTTGCAATCGCAGCCTTATAGATGGCGTTCGCTAGCAGCCATCTTGTCAGTTAAGAATTAGGTCACCACCTTGGGAATTTCCTTCCTGAGTGACAGCTGATTCGTTGTCCCATCCCCCAGTGGGGAAATCCCCATGACGATGACCTAATTGTGGCAAGATGGCTGCTAGCGAAACTCGTCTACAGGGACGTGACAAAATACATAAGCCTAATACATTATAAAAAAAAACACATCATACATGATTGCATGATTACATGATAAAAACCATACACTTGCTAAAGAAGATATCAGGATTCCCGTGGCAGTGATTGGCAATCCTGTGTGCGGCGATAATTAGTGTCGAAAAGACTGTTCCACAAATAGGTTTCGGCGGTCTGAAATAAACTCGCGTGTCTGTCGTCTCCTAAAGCGGCCCATACACGCGCAATATTATTTTACAATATGAGGCTCAAAATGGGCGATATTATTGTCAATCTTTCTTCTACCCATCATGCCAATAGCAAATTACCCCATTTGGGCCCCATATTGTGCAATAATATTGAGCGTGTATGGGCGGCTTATCACTATAGACCTTTCCAACAAAGATGGTGGCCTACTAGTTTTCCCAACATGACGTCTTGACCATTCATTGTCCAAGCACTACAAAACGCATCCTCTCAGACAATTATTTTACCTAAGCGGCCCATACATGACCAATATTATTGCACAATATGAGGATTAAAACGGCCAATATTATTGGCAATCTTTCTTCCAATCATCATGCCAGAAGCAAATGACCCCATTTGGGCTCCATATCTTGCAATAAAATTGGATGGTACCCGGTATATGGAACTCTCAAGCGTTTGTGCCCATGGCCAGCTTGACCAGCTCAGCGTGCCAGCGGCCATTGAATGGTAAGCTTCTAATGTCATATGGTGAGAACTGTTAGACCGCCATCGTTGTTAGAAAGGTCTATTGACAACACTTCAGGTGTGCTGTCTTCCCAGGTTGCCTTTTCTCGTTTGATCATAGATTAGAGAGGTTTAGAAATCAAACCATAAACGTAAACTTTACGACAACGTTATTTTCATACTACACATTAACCAGATTTTATGTTGTGCATTTTTGGTACAAAATAGGTTTACGTTTATCGTTTGATTTCTAAACCTCCCTATTGTCGGTGTTTGTGCGTCACATTGCACCTGATACACACCACACAATGTGAGTACATGTATATTGCACTGCACTATTACAAAGCCCCGGCTGTTTCTCAATACTTATATTGTCTCTTGATGGAAATTGACAGAAAGGCAGACTCACAGCCCGGGACGATGAATCAATAGATACGACCATAAAGAATCTTTATATTCCAAATTCAATCTTTTTTATGATACCAATTTATATACATGTATGGGACATTACGCGGGAGGCATGGAAGTAGGCCAATCGGTCACAAAATACGTCATCAACTAGAAAACTGCGTCAGCATGCTATTAACTGTATGTAGGCCTACTTGTATGTACTGAACGTAATAATAATACTCATTCATTTCCAGTACAATCGAGAATAACGAACAGGAAAAACAACGTATTTAATAGTTCTTATCATTATTTTACAATATGAACTGCGGTATAAGTATCATTGGTAAAGCTTGGAGGAAATTCCTCCAAGGTTAAAACAAGATATTTTTCTACTTTGCCAAATACTGCATACAAAACTTCGATACTTTACGCTTACTTAGAGAAGGGTTGCCGATATCTAGGCTTACATGTAGTAGAAAAGACGTGGCTGAGTACACGTTTCTACATAAATTACTGGTGCTTCGCCCCTCCCAAAGTCCGGCTGCATCTCCACACACTGTGCTACACAAGGCCCACGATAAGTTGTAGGCCTATTAAAGGAAAGGTATAGGCCTACATGGGATGGAGGTCTATAGGAAGATGCCCCTGTCGTGGTCCCCCTGCCATCTACACATGCACAACTCTACAACGAACTTTAGGAGGGCAAAGGTCTAATATTCTTACATGTCAAAATAGATAAATTTTGCATAGGCTACATGTAGCTAATTTCCATTCGTTTGATGGTTTTAATGAGTGGTCCACTGTACCCACTCCTGGCCTAACTGTGTCCCGCATGAGGAGTACAGAGAGTCACAAAGAAAAGTTGAAATGGATTCAGCTCTATTTCACTTTCTTATAAACTGATTGTCCTGTTCACACCTGGGACCTCATTCACAAAGGCCCCCTAACTTTCAGGGCACGCAACTCCTTTGTCACTAGCTGATAGTGAACAATAGGTGGCCACATATGGACAATAGTTTACGCACAACGAAAGTTACGAGAGCTTCACAAACCCCCCGGAAATTTTAAAAGTACGCAGATCCTTTGTCAGACTGATGGCGAACAATAGGTTTCCCGTAAATGGACAATAGTTTCACCCACACCGTAAAGTTACGAGAGCTTTGTGAATAAGTCCCTGGTGGGTTATAGTTTACGAACGGACCTCCCAAATGACGGAACAGAATTTGCAAGAAATTGGACCGCATAGACATTTAGTTGACGACATTTGAATATGTAGGCCTACTTATGAATTTCATAATGTCACTCCCTCTGGGCATTTACTATGAGAGGCATCAGTTACAAAGATACACTTCCTCATCTTGCCGAAGGTGGGATCTTACAGGAAACTCATCCGTCGTCCATTCCAAAGAATTTGTTCTTACAATTTCCGCCTCAACTGTGACATTACGTGAAATGTGAACAACATCCCACGGGCATGCCGGCATAGTCATCGAACATCACTTCTAAAGCCATTAAAAATGAAAGCAATGCAAAAGACAAAGTCGAAATGTCGTCCTCAATGAGCCCTCCTACGAGACCACTCCAAAAGTTATCAAAAGGAGTGTGAAAGGAGAGAATATACTCCGAAACAAAGCATCATACATTCTGCAAAAGCCTATTCATCTCGGAGTTTGTCCATGTTCTTGTTTTCTTTCCTTTGCTTCGGACCCAACTCAACGAAAATAAGTTGATGATGCCGGATATGTGTAAGTCGTGGTGCCTAGTGTCTTGTGCCTTTGGAAGGGCAGGTAAAAGACCCCATCCAAATGAGTAACATGAGTGGGCTTGAGATGGCCTCTTCCATACTTACCAGGGTCAGTAATGCTTCGCTTCGGTCCTGATTGCAAAATGGAATTTAATACTAATGAAATAGTCCAAGGACCATGTGCTCACCTGAGCTAGAGCTCACGACACCAGGTGAGCTAAAATGTGTGTATAATGTAAGTTTTCACTGGACAGTTGTTGGATTACGGAGACCTGCGACGTTGCAAACAAATATGATTCAGAATAAAATCCTCCCTATACCTTCCTGTTATTTTTCTGATATTTCTTATAAGCGCTGATCAACAACCATCTCACTCATGACCTCGCTCAATGTCGGCTAATTTCAGCTCGGAGGCCAATACACCAACCACTTAGCTCAAAAGTAAATCCTCTATGGCTGGCGGGCTAGGCCATGCCACATAACCGGGGGCGCAGTACACTCGATGCACTATGGTGCGACAGCCAATCAAAGTGAACGTTACATTCTGTTGACAAAGGCGTATGAAAGCTGACGTTACTCACGTAGGGTAAAGTGGTACAATTCTAGCCCCCTTCTCTGGTTTTTTAAGGGTTTCACCACCAAAACACTTGAATATCAACATGAAATTTGGCATGTAGGTAGTCATGCAAGTCAGATGGATGGCTCAATTCAAAATAACTTATTAACTGAATTCAATTTTGAGAAATAAATTATTTTCAAAAAGTTTACAGGGGCTATAATTGTACCACCGAAGTGNATAGTGAACAATAGGTTGCCCGCATTTGGACAATAGTTTACGCACATCGAAAGTTACGCGAGCTTGACAAACCCCCGGAAATGTAAAAGTACGCAGATCCTTTATCAGACTGATAGCGAACAATAGGTTTCCCGTAAATGAACAATAGTTTTACCCACGCTGTAAAGTTACAAGAGCTTCGTGCATAAGGTCCCTGGTGGGCAGTTTACGTAAGGACCTCCCAAATGACAGAATAGAATTTGCAAGAATTTGCATACATGTAGACATTTAGTTGACGACATTTGAATATGTAGGCCTACTTATGAATTTCATAATGTCACTCCCTCTGGGCATTTACTATGAGAGGCATCAGTTACAAAGATACACTTCCTCATCTTGCCGAAGGTGGCATCTTACAGGAAACTCATCCGTCGTCCATTCCAAAGAATTTGTTCTTACAATTTCCGCCTCAACTGTGACATTACGTGAAATGTGAACAACATCCCACGGGCATGCCGGCATAGTCATCGAACATCACTTCTAAAGCCATTAAAAATGAAAGCAATGCAAAAGACAAAGTCGAAATGTCGTCCTCAATGAGCCCTCCTACGAGACCACTCCAAAAGTTATCAAAAGGAGTGTGTAAGGAGAGAACATACTCCAAAACAAAGCATCATCACTGCAAAAGCCTATTCATGTCGGAGTTCGTCTCTGTTCTTGTTTTCCTTCCCTTGCTTCGGACCCAACTCAACGAAAATAATTTGATGATGCCGGATATGTGTAAGCCGTGGTGCCTAGTGTCTTGTGCCTTTGGAAGGGCAGGTAAAAGACCCCATCCAAATGAGTGACATGAGTGGGTAGCTTGAGATGGCCTCTTCCATAGGCCTACTTACCAGGGTCAGTAATGCTTCGCTTCGGTCCTGATTGCAAAATGGAATTTAATACTAATGAAATAGTCCAAGGACCATGTGCTCACCTGAGCTATAGCTCACGACACCAGGTGAGCTAAAATGTGTGTATAATGTAAGTTTTCACTGGACAGTTGTTGGATTACGGAGACCTGCGACGTTGCAAACAAATATGATTCAGAATAAAATCCTCCCTATACCTTCCTGTTATTTTTCTGATATTTCTTATAAGCGCTGATCAACAACCATCTCACTCATGACCTCGCTCAATGTTCCTTTTAAGTGGTCGGCTAATTTCAGCTCGGAGGCCAATACACCAACCACTTAGCTCAAAAGTAAATCCTCTATGGCTGGCGGGCTAGGCCATGCCACATAACCGGGGGCGCAGTACACTCGATGCACTATGGTGCGACAACCAATCAAAGTGAACGTTACAAAGTGAGCTTGGCATCGTGACCCGTGCCTGAATGGCATACATACCAATCAGACAATAGATAACATTCCATGCACGTACCAGCCAATTAAGTCGCAGATAACATTCTGGTTAGGCCCGACCTTTCCAAACTGACGATCGTGACTGACCAATGGTGTTTTACGTTACTGGAGGCTACACTCAAAATGTTGTTTTTCGGTCGAAAAACACGCCCGTAGCATTTGTATACAAGCTGCAGATAAGACTTTTCACGTCTCAGTTCCTAGGCAACATCACGGCTCACCGGTCGCCTATTGAACGGTAAATATCTACTCGAAAATGACTCTTATAACAATTAACGCTTGAATGCATGCGTGCCTCAAACGGAGACCTCAATAGTGTATGAAATGAAATATACCAAATTAGGCTGCTTTTGAAGATGTTTGCCACAATACTCAGGAACTGCAAGTAACAATCAGATGACATTTACCTTTCAGTCGAGATTCTGTCATTTGTCCTCAAATAAATCCTTGATTTTTATCAGTGACAATTTTATCAAAAGCAGAAAAGAATGTATACGGTGCACTGATTCTATGGCTTACCGTTTGCTTAAAAAAACGACGTCATATTTTTCTAGTTGAATTGTTATTTTTCTAAATCCAACCTGAAATTTTGGTTCAAATTCCCATTAAAAAATTGTCGACTTTGAAAAAAATGTCGACTTTGAAAAAATTGTCCACTGAAAAACATTCTCGACTTGGTTTTGGAAAATGTCAAATAGATATATGGGAATTTGAACCAAAATTTCAGGTTGGATTTAGAAAAATAACAATTCAACTAGAAAAATATGATGTCGTTTTTTTCAAGCAAACGGCGTGCCATATGATTCCGAGAATCTTAGAAACACAGTCAGATCGGTATTCATTCGGAAGTACTCGGTGATAGATTTCCAACGAATATCTATCGGAAAGGTGTAATATTTTCCAGTGTTTACGTATGTCAGTGTTTCCCTCAAAATATTTTCGAAACGCTGCAGCTAGATCGACAAGTTTTTTGTATATCCCCTATTGTCAAATCGGAGCATATTCTGTCAGACAATTTTAGGAGAACACTCACAGATGGGGAACATTCAAAAACGTCACACCGGCTGCCTTTTCAGGCGTTTTTTAAAAAATATTTTACAATATTGACGATACAAGCCATCGGACCCGAAAATATTTCAGGGCCTAAAAATATTTCTATACGTACCATGCCTGTAAAAATGGTTACTTGTCTCCAGGTAAACCGAAAAGGCTTCGATGAATATTTCATCAGTGTCTTCCGAGATGCAGGATATATTTCACTTATTCACCGGCACGCAAGCCGGAGGAATCAGTGTGACATTTTCGTTTTCTGACACATCACCTCTCCTTTTACAACTCCAAAGTTATTCGGTTACCATAGAAACGTGGTATACGCTGAAACCTGCGGAATGGATCCAAGATGACTGATAAGGTTCAGAGGTATTGGGATATGGTATCTAAGGACATTTTTATCTTTGGCGATCAGGTGCGCCAGACCCTGGCGAATTGTTATTACCAGGAACCTGATGATCTGATTAGTAGGCTAAGAGATGTGATGGGGCCGGTCTTTCAATCGGCAGCGGTGATTGACAGACTTTTATAATCCCATATCACCTGTGAAAGCTGCAAGATATTCGAGCTTATTCAATTTTTTCCCATTAAATAATCTCAATAAAGAAGAAGCTGTTACAGTTTTAACCGGTTCTCTGCCAGTGCTCATCAAATATGACGGATTTGACAAATCCAGAAAAATCTCACAGAAACCTTGTCAAATCCAGAAAAATCTCGCAGCAAACCTTTACTTGTCAAATCCCAAAAATCTCACAGAAATCTGTCAAAACCCATAAAAATCTCACAGAAACCCTGTCAAATCCAGAAAAATCTCACAGAAACCCTGTCAAATCCAGAAAAATCTAACAGAACTGTGAAATCCAGAAAAATATCACAGAAACCCTGTAAAAGACAGAAAAATGTCACAGAAACCCTGTCAAATCCAGAACAAGCTCACAGAAACCCTGTCAAATCCAGAAAAATCTCACAGAAACCCTGTCAAATCCAGAAAAATCTTACAGAAACCCTGTCAAACCCAGAAAAATCTCAGAAACCCTGTCAAATCCAGGAAAATCTCACAGAAACCCTGTCAAATCCAGAAAAATCTCACAGAAACCCTGTCAAAGCCAGAAAAATCTGACAGAACCCCTGTCAAAGCCAGAAAAATCTCAAGAAACTGGGTCAAATCCAGAAAAATCTCACAGAAACCCTGTCAAAGCCAGAAACATCTCAAGAAACCGAGGTAAATCCAGAAAAATCTCACAGAAACCCTGTCATATCCAGAAAAAAAATCACAGAAACCGTGTCACAGAGGTATTCCTTAAAAGCACTGATTCAGAGCTTTCTAACTGATACCTACGTATGTAGCTTTCAGGTCTAGATTTTTGTTGGATACGTCCATTTTCGACAAAATTGTCACTGGCAATGAAAAGGTTAATTGCTAAGTTTGAATCGCCATTTTGGCTGCAGAAGCAAGAGTTTACTTTATAGAACTCAGGGGGATTATGGAACCCTGGGGATTTTAGACAGACGAGTCCTCAATTTGGAGAGAGACACAGGTGTTTTCAGTTAATCCTGGTCGGATATAGATTATTACCCCTCTGGGCCTTGTTACAGCAACAGGTAGCGGACTTGGTGAAGGGGAGAAGCAGTTCCAGCGCCTCCCTGTAGCGGTACTTACGCAGGTGGTTCCTCGTTCACAAGCCAGCGCTGAACAGGCCAGGCACGACAAGGGATCGTCGAATCGCTTGTTTAAAATGATGAGCAATCCAGGGTCCTGCCGTCCGATCGATCGGTGATTATTGAAATTGAAAATTTGAATCAAGGATAACGTTCGGCTGAGCAGGATACATCGTGGCTTAGGACGTAATCGATTTATGCGATGAAATGTACTTGGGTGCACAGTTTCTATGTATTAAGATGAAGTACTACCCAATTTGGTGTAGCATGCGCCTCATATATTGCTTCCAGATCTCACCGGTAGGGGATTAAATAGAGATTGGTCGTCCGTAATCACGTGATCGTCCGAAACCAGCCGATGAAAAGCAACGCTTTGATTGGTTGAAAAACCATGATTACTCTTTTGTTGACCAATCAGCGTTGGTAATGACGATCACGTGCATGATTTTGGATGACAGGCGCTACCGATCTCAGTACATGTATTTGTTTGGTGAGAAGGGAATTTTGTAAAATGGAAATTTGGCGAAATGGGAACTTGGCCCAAGGAATAGGACTTTGGTGAGATCGGAATTAGGCATATGCAATTTGCCGAAAACAGATTGGGTAAAATACACTTTTGCGAAATGGGAAGGTATTTTGTGGCTGCTTGAATATTTTATACACTTCGATGCATTTATTGGCGCAAGAGCCTTATGCTAATCAGGAAATTATGATAATCGGATGACGTCACTCGAATTCCTCACGGGTAGTCGTCTTCAAACTGTATGAATGTGACGTCATGATATGTACACTGATGAACTACATTAGAAACCTTGGCATAAATCGGCATAACATTCATACCTGTTGATAAATATTATCTCAGTTGCTGAGAGGATATCTTACGTGTGGAATTGCTACACGTGGCACTACCTGATTTATGGAAGAGGTAGATCGTAAGACGAGATTCTGCGTACAGTAAGCGTCCAAATTAAATGGCCTACTCGACTTTTAGTCTTTGGCTCAGAAATCTTTCCAAATCACATCGGGTGTTGGCACTGTCGAATCGTAAAAAATCAGTCATGTCTTGTTTACCTACCCGAAAAGAAGTTTTTTTCTCTACCCAAACCTTTCTATAGTTGCTTAGCAACCAGTTGTTACTAGGCAACGCAACAAAACGGATACCATCACTATTTTTCTGTTGCGTCTGTACCATGACAGGTATCGGTACTATGAGTTCGAGACTCTCTCTCCTTTCTTACGGTAATTGCCGATGGTTTGAAGTCGAACTTGATGACCAGTCAAAAGTCGTGGCAGAAAATTCAAAGAAAAGTTAGTTTCTGTTTTTCAAAATAACGGCCAGGCATGATAAAAAAAAGTTAAATAAAATATAAAATGAAAATAAAAGTGTAAAAAATTGTCTTGTCGACCGTTTTCGATGCCGGCCAGTCTGCATACAAGAACGGATGTTTATCCGCATTCATAGGCTTGAGTTGGCCCAAGAGATTCCTTTTATACCTTGTTTTCCCAGTGGATTCCGCACATTTGTGTAGATAACGTTGCAGAGACCTCTTAACAAACAGAAAGGGGTTAGCAATAAGTATACCCTATATAAATATACCTGTATAGCATCATCTATCTGCATTGCTGCATGTAATTCACTTCTTGTATCGCGTTGGTAGGGGTTCGTCTTTGGGGTGGATGTTCGGGTTGTTATATCGGACTAGGATTAACTTTTGTGTCTTTCCTCATTCCTTCGTTAGCTTTGACGGAATTGTTAGTCGAATTTGCGGATAAACCATTTTAACACTAACAGGTTTTGATATCACTAGGTAAGATATTATTTCAGCCATTTATCAGTTAATACACCTGTCACGAAACCTCCAGACTTACTTGTTCAGCCAGAATATTGCACTTTAGGAGTTGAGTGATTCCCTGAGGCCCGGCCCATACTTCCTCGCTGACCAAGATGCACAACGGAAAATGCTTCGTTTGGAAGCAGAAGAGCGAGAAATACTAAGCATTTTCCGTTCCGCATTTAGCGATCGACGTGAAAGTATGAACTGAGCTTGAAGCTGGAGCGGATTTATACTTCAACGCGTTGCAACGATTGTGCATAGCTACAGACACAATACAGTGCATAGCTACAGACACAATACAGTATAACAATTCAAATTTGTGTTTCGATTATACAAAGGAAACGACAAGGGCAAGTGTTGTGCAGAGAAGTATAGGCCCAGCTTTATTCAGAAATCGTCACTTTTTCTGATATTACGATTGCTGATTATGTAACATCAGGGCATTTCCGTTCCCCAGGATCGACGTGGAAGTATGAACTGGCTTTAAAACTGGAGTGGATTCATACTTCAACGCGTTGCACTTTGTGCTCATCCTTTTATGCATAAAAGTACGAACAGAATTTTTTAATTTGTGCTTTGACAATAAAAAGCGGGAATGTACCAATATACAGAAGTTCATGTGTACATTGTAGATGCATATTATTTTCTTTTCATTCGGCATATTTGAGGCTTTAAAATACGCTCAAACTGCCTCATAAAACTGTCAAACACCTTTTGGCTTTTCTATAGGACAGACCACAAAAAGATTACAGGTGTTGTACAATATCTTGTTTCCACTGCGCACTTTTTCAAATCGAGGTAGCGATGCAACGAAAACAAATTGAAGGGGGCTTATCATACTTTCCATACCGCAACAACAGTAAACATAAGATATGCTAGGCCTATACCTGTCTAACAAGAGGTCTGTCAAAAAAGCTGTAACAATGTTGCCTACAGGTATAGTATGTAGGCCGTAAAATTATTGAGTCAAGGCCTTCGTCTGTGAATCACCATACAGTTACCACTCTCTGTGTTAGCATTTCAACATGTAGTCATTTTTTACCGTAGGCCGCCATCTTGATTTTTGACAAAGGCGCATGTGCATCGACCCGGCAAAATTTTTTTTCTTTCAGTTTTCGTGTTTACGTTTTGTCTGCCCGGTCGATGCGCATGCGCGAGGTTCGTCCGATCCAAAAGGGCGGCCCGAGATCGAAACGATGAATAAATAAATCAATGCAGCCAAAAGAATGCTAAACGGCGCTCCATATGGATGCTATAAAAGTCCCCCATTTTGTTTTGAGGACTGAAAATTGTATTTGTTTCCGCTAAAAATGCAATTGTAGTGATTTTCGAATCCATTCAGGCATGTCAGGACCTGTTACCTGGAGTAAGAAGCCTCCCTGGTCCTTTTGGAAAACCATAAAATGTATATCTCAGATGAATAAGGAATCAAAGAAAGATAAACATGACTTGCCTCGAGCCAAAGGAGCAGACGGATCACATGCGGAATACGCATGCGCGAACCATATTTCTTTTTATAAATATTTCTTCCACAGAAAAGAAAACCAACAGATCTATGACATTTCACCCCCTCCAGCATGTTGGCCCCTGTATTCATGATTTCTGTCATTTCTGTGTTCTGTAGGGACTTTAAAATCGAGTGCTTAGTGGCGCTAGGATTATAATTTAATCAAAATGGCGTCCAAGAAAAAGAAGACCCCGCATAATATGACCGAGAAAGATATGAAGAAACGAGCGGTGAGATGGATTTTGATATTTGCATGATACTTTTCTATGAACTTTGCGGTTTTTATTTTAAGGAATTTTCTCCCAGGTTCCATTTGTGGCTCTGGTTTCCCACCTCCTAGAATGGAACGCAGGTTCTTAACACAAAATTTTTCATTCCCATTCTTACACATCCTACCTGCCTGTTAAATTGAATGAATTTTTCTTTCATATGCATTTCTTTAAAACTAAACATTGTTTGTAGAATGGTATGACGACCCAAAGCAAAAAAAGACATTTCACTACAGTGAGAACTGAGCATTATAAAATGGAATAAAACGGCAAGTAGTTGGCACCGGGAGGGTTGATATGAATCGTCATCACTCTTCTCGTAATAATTATTACCTTCCTCACAGAAGCCGTGGTTACACCTGTCTGAAAAAGCCCGGACTTTTCGAAGCCCGGGTCTGAAATAAGCCCGGGCTTTTTGAGCATGTACGCGGCATGTATGGGTTTTAAAAGCCCGGGCTTTATTTAGACACGGAGATTCATAGGTGTAAACGCAAAAAGCCCGTGCTCAGCCCGGGCTGAGCCCCGACTTTTATGCAGTGTAAACAAGGTAAGGGAGAGGAGTTCTAACTGGGTTGACAGTGGTCCGAGCTTTACCAATGAATTGACCCATATTAACCATCGAAGAGCCAACTACTGACCGTTTTATTTTCTAATTCTCAGTTCATTCTGGGACACACTGTGTTCACATCCAACTGCCCCTTGAATAAATTTTTCTCTCACACACATTTCTAAAAAATCTTTGATTGTAGAGTGGTTTTACATTCAGTGTATTGTGGTAGATGTATATTGTGACAAAAATGGAACCGCCGTCGTGTCCGAGTGGCTGATCCGAGTCGACCGACTGCACGAGTTGTTTTTCTCCGCCGTGGAAGTCGATGGCTCCTTGCAAGATCCTCCGCAGTGCCGTGTCGTTCCGTATTTTATGATGCTCCACTTACCGTCTGACCTCTGCGTCGGAGATTGGGCTCCTTGATCGGAGAAAAAAGCAACGAGTGCGATCCGTCGACTCCGGTCGGGTGGTTTATTTGTTTGGCCTATCCTGTAGAACGAACTACTTTGCCATCCGGTTCAGTCCGTTCAATATATATTTTAATGATAAAAGTCTATTTTAGTGGAGAATTCTACTTGAATGACCTTCTCAATAATAATGGCGCCAGCTGGGACTTGTCAATCTATCAAAAAAAGAAAAAAAATGTTTGCTGGTGAACTTGACAATAGGTTCACATATGTCATGACGTATTTGGAAAACTGCCCTTTTATCCACGAAATCATTATAAATATACCTATTCAACTCGATAAGATACAGGGGCTCTCTACATGCACAGATGGCTGCACACACACACGTAAAAAACAAAGAAGAAAAGGCATTTGATAAAAAATGACAAGACCCATTCGGCATGCTCACGGAAGTAAAAAAAATCTTTGATCACTCAACGGCCGTTCCTAAGTCGTAGATCCTCAGTATGCTACGTACGCCCCGGTCTGTAACTGTAACAGATAGACATGAAACATGCGAATGTGTGGTTCTCCCCACAAATACATCGCGCTGTGTACAAGTCGTGATCTCAAGATTACAGCGCCGCCCAACGTCATTCTCAGCTACGAGTCGAGATCTTCCTGACAACTGCAGCGCCACCCAACGTCTTTCTCAGTTACGACTCCAGATCACGTCAAAATGACGAGAGATAATGACTCACAATAATTCGTAGCGTTTTTATTTGCGAAATCTAACAGTCCATACATGCGAATGGTCTATCAATACAAATTTACTTTTTCTCAATTGCCATCCAGTTGTTTAATCATAGTAATTTGAAATGATTTTTACGACACCTTGAGTCAAGTTTTAGAACCCGTAACTCCAATGAGAGTGCATGGGGGAAAGGAAACCACGCATGAACAAGGTTGGCTCTATATTATTGATAACGGAAGATGAGCAAAGGTGGCGCCACTGGTGATCAGTGTTCGCATTGGTTTGTTGAGAAGTGGATACTAGTAAATGCAATAAAATGTACATTGTAACCATGATGATTTCACCGAATAATATAAGGCTCACCCGATTTTCAAATGGCTCTATAGCTAGATACATAGCTAGATACATGTAGATACATTTTTATGCATTAGCCTACATGTACATGTACATGAACATGTACATAATCTAAGATTTAGGAAATTGGCTGATATTCGTCTGCAAGTACACTCCACTGGCGGATATTTCGTCACTATTTCTAGTTCTCTCTGCTGTCCTACAATCAGATAATGTGCTCGACTCTTCGATAGTGTTCGTAAAACAGCCCGTTGCGATGTTGATGTCACGTGGCCCCCTCCAGTTCATGGTAACGTGATCACGTTTGAAAAAAAGTCGCTCCCTCCATGGTCGGATGCAGGACTGACAGAAGGGGGGTGCGTTGCTCGAGGCGGCAAGCACCTTAGCCGCAAAGCCAAAAGGGGTGGGGCCCTCCCCAGAGAAATTTGACAATTTTAAGTGCTTTTAGATGCATTTTCCTGGCATCTGAGGGCAAAATACTCGTAATTTTAGCTAAAGAAATCATGCTCTGCCAAAAATAGGGGGGGGAGGGCGTACGCCCCCACGGCCCCCGGATCCCACCCTGCCATCCGTCACCGCATTAGTGTCCTGACGAAGGGAGCGACCGCTAGGATCCTCTAATTATCAGCATGAGCAACCAGGTACACCGAGAACTTCCAGTGGGTTAACAGGGGAGATCCGTTACCAGATATCGCCAACACAGTAGGCCTAGAACCATCTTGAGAGGAAAAGGCCTGAACCGACTCCAGGAAGATCAGGGGAGAGTTCCACCAAACCAGCACAGTGTAAAAAGGCCTACTGCACTCTAAGAACGAATGATTACCTCAGAATGCATAGAACACGATTAGGAAAAAACCACCGCACACCATTATCATCAGATCATTCAGAACATGATTTCCACTTGTTATACTATCGAGGTTCCGCTGCCCCAGGCCTCTGACGTCACGACAGCATCATATTGACCCGGTCTACTACCATTGCGTGATGTCAGATCCAGGTATCGCTGTGAAAACATGCCAGAGCTATAAATAGCACACCCATCTATTTAATATGTACAATGTATATCACATACATATGTGTATTCGCTATATAAATAGCCTGGGATTTTATTAATTTTATTATGTCATTGGGCAAGACCAAATCGATTTTCCCTCGAGTTCCTCGGCCATTTTGTACCGCTGTTACATACCGAAGATGGATTCTCCCGACTTATCTTGGAATGTGCTGACATTTACAGGGATTGTGAGTGGGATGCTGGGAGTTCAAGATTAAGAATGTAGCCTACATGCATCTTATATAGGATACTCCATAGTGTGTATTCACGGCGGGTTGTCAGTTTCTTCGCTGTGTCTTTTCGACGTTGTATATTGTCTACACATCGGATCTACCGTGACCTTTGCTGCATGTGTTCAGATACAGCGTAACATGACTCTATCATAAAAGACACGGAGATTTACGTGTACTCAATGCAGAAGCAGAGGAGATAGCCTTCTCCCTGTCGTACATTTCACGATCTTCAATCCAGCTGTCATATCGGGCATCTTCTTCCCATAACTCGCCATGGTTGCTCGATATACCGAACATTATGGATTACTGTGTCTTATGGCTTCATGACATTTTCAAACACGTGCGCATATAGATAGTGCTGTGTGTGTGGTGTAGCAAGCAAGGATTTTAGCTGTGGATTTCCCGATATGTTGTGTGCTGCTTTACTGGTGTCGGCAAATTGAATGGCCATCAATGCTAGAGGTAGCGTAAGCAGTGTGCGAGCAGATTCCGTTTAACCCCTCCTTTCCCCCGGTCCTTTCCCTTCTCATCGGGAGTACCAGATCTCCACTGGACTTGGAGTACGTGGTTCTCATTCAGGCCGAGGGCTCCTGTGACCTGGATTCAATATTCGAGTCAATTAATTCCAAAGCGAAGTATCAAAATCAGGGCTATCGGTTTCAACGGCATCAAATTGTGTTGTTTATTATTGGGAATACATTGTCGTCTGCACATCAGTAGGCTATCATGTCCGCGACCGTCGCTTTGTTTGTAGGCAATGTCTAATTTTCCATCAAGTCCATGACGTTAACGTCTTCTCTGACGTCTCCGAACACAAGTCTAATGCTTGCTATTGCATGTATCGCCTACTACATGTACCAGGTCATGTAGGTTGGCATTCTGTCCATACTGTCATGACAGTCCTGTCATTGATCATTTTCGGCCAATTTCTGTGAACAGCACCGATGTAACATTTTTGAATATTCCCCAACTCTCAGTGTTCTCCTACTGCTGTCTGATGGAAGAGGCAGCGACTTGACAATAGGGGATATACAGAGAAACGTGTTGATCTATCTGCAAGCGTTTCCCAAACAAGGGGAAACACTGGCATACAGAAACACTGACAGATGTTACACCCGGGCCACCACTTCCGAAAGGAGGGGAGAACCCCAGTGGGCAAAAGTCCTGGATCCCTCTCTTTCAACTCCGAACAGTAATACAACAATGTAGCTGCATTTAGATCTCTTTCCTGGCACCATGGTCTGTTATGACCGGTCCCTCCTCCGTCTGCCCCTAGATCTGCTCAAGGCTTTGAACACCACTCTGATCGCTTTCAGAGTCATTTTGTCCTGAACAACGGGAATGTGCGTGTCCCCACTCGTTCATTGTTGCCAATGCTTTGCCACCGGTGTCCGGGTAATTGGTGTCAAAATAGTTCTCTTCCCCATTCACATTTTTTTTGCACCACAGCGGGATGCAACTGGCAATCTTGCATAATCGGTTATTTGAACGACATTCCGCACGATTAGCTAATTGGCCCGCCCCAACAGAGCCTAATGAATGCACTAACGGCAAAAATAAGACTGTTCTACTTCTTCACCTTGAAGATTTCGCTAAGACAGTTAGCTGCATCTTTATCAGGATAGCAAGGTCCGTTTCCAATCACTAGAGCATGATGTACAGTCGGGGAGCCCAGGGAAGTCTACAAGCGTACCGATCTCTCAGCGGGTTCCCAATAGCCTCGAATACAAGCAGTCGTACCTAGCCTATCACCCAAGTAGGCTACAGAAGAAGTAACCTACCTAAGAGATGCAATTACAATTGCAAGATGTTAGAACAAGTGCTGTTTGCACGGATTTTAGCATATTGACTGAGTCATTGGTGAGATTGTTTGCCAGCCTGCGGAAAATCTATGTCTAGATTCGGATTTTTTACGACCTGGTGCTAATGCAAAGTGCATGAGCCAATTTCTTGTGTGTGAGGGCGGACTAGGACCTCTTTTGAAGAGGCTTGTCTGGCCGCCTTGGTCTAGCAGTCGGGCCTCAATTTGGAAGACGTTAGACGGACTACGCCAATTTGGTCGGATCAGATTCTTACAATGGCAAGCCTTTTTGGTGAAAATCCCAACGTTGATTTTCGAGAGTAGGCCTAGGCCTATTTTGTGTTATCACGTGACCAGGAATAATGGGGCGCTGTGCATCATGGTCAATTGGCACGAGTCGAACTCAGTAGTCGTTAGTGGAGACACGTGCGTCACTAACGTATTGAATCTATTTTTGGATCACCTCAACAATATCATCCCTGGAGACATTGTGCATGAACCTGCATGCGCCACTCTGTACATCCTTGTACATCAGTGTACTGAGCTCGATGTAAACAGAGTATGCGGGTCACTACTCCTTTTCAAAGCCTTTGTGTTGACAGTTGATATTACAGAATGAATGTAGGAGGGCTCTCAGAGAGCAAGAGTTGTCTCAGTAGATTGCCAGGAACCGACGTTCAGTGAAGTACATTTTCCAGTGCAGGACGCTCGAACGACTCCACCGATTTCCTCAGATTCTGGAAGGACACGAACGTGTGTCTAAATTCGACTGTGGTGATCCGACAATTTTGCTGTCATTCATACTATTCGATAGGAAATGGTAGTATGTAGGCCGATGTTCTGACATGTCTCTGAACAGACTTGGAGGGCTGCTTCTCCAAATGTATGACTGTGGGGCTAAAAAACTACATAATAGCATGTTAGAGAACAAGACCTCTTCTTCCTCTAAGGCAGTTTTTCTGCACTTTTATGATGTTGCCACAAATGCCATTTATACATTCGTGGCATGTCCCTGTGGAACGCTCCCTGGTACATCAGGATGGGCCTCCACAATACATTCCACAGAAACTACACGCGAGGTGGCCACTTCTTTACGTGACGAACAACACAGGCAGAGGGGGCATTAAATCCTGTCACACTGGGTTTGCCACTTCTGAACTCGTCATCAGCATGCGGCCAAAGGGGCAACCCTACACGTTGCCTTTGTGACATGCTGTTCTCTTGTTCTCGCTCCGACAGGCGGATCCTGTCTGTCGTCTCGTCCAGTCCATAAAAACGTCGTCCCACCACTCTGCTGCATTTCGGTTGCCTTCCAAAGGTAGCCTGCTGAGTGGTCTTCCATTCTGACTTCAGATCTTGCGAAATACAGTTCTTTGGCAATCGACGTCACACACAGTGACGAAATAAACTGCAGTCCTCCGTCCCTTAGAAGTTTACATGGATAAATGGCATGAGTTGAAATTGATTCAATCATCAGTCGCCAATGACTTGTTGGCCGATAGCTGGTCCATCCAAATCGTAGTAGGCCCACTACCTACCTCGACCTGTCACAGCCTGTGCATTCGCCTAAAAGTGGTTGATCCCGACCATGTAGACAACTCGACAGGCAGTTCGTTCTTGCCAATATCGTTGAGTAAACACTCAAATCCGTCGCAGAGGGACTGTCCAAGTCCATGTGCTTGAAAAGTCGCTCAGATAAGCAATTAATGCAAAACCGCTTATGGTATTATGTGCATGTACCATACGGTACATTAGCCGCCGTTTGGGAAAACAATTATTTTGCATGGTTGTTGCTCCATATACAGCTGAGTTGTGGGGCCTTGATCGGCTTCTAATACTAATACATATAATAAGTTTACAAGAGACACTCCAAAGCCTATAAGTGCTCTCGGCAGGGCACTGGTATGTTGGGTATGGGGAGTACGTTCTCAAGTGCAACGTGTGTTCCTTGTTTTTCAGTCTTCCACGGCTTCGGTGCTAACCTACAATTGACTTAGCCTACAGGCGACCGGGAACTTCGATTCGGGAAAGTTGGGAGAGCTTATTGTGTGGAATGCCTCACCGTGAAGTTCCCATACTTCCTTCTATATGGATGATATCTGACTGAAACGTTTCTTTGTTTTTGCTTCCCCTGCCGAATCTTCCATATTTTGTGCTTTTGAGTTGTCTTCCTGCTCTCTGTATCAGCAGCCAGAAGGAATATAACAATTTGCTTCTCATAATGATATAGGATATCGCGGATAAGCACGCGGACACAGGATACCATATACGGAAATATAGAAGGATATATCGTAATATTGACAGGAACTGACTCTTCTGATCCGCAGGCACATGACATCGAATTTTTTTGCCTATGTAGTGGAGCAGTCTCGTTACGTCTTTCAAAGCATATCTGTGATACATTTGACTCAATATGTCTGCCACGTCTCCACCACGTGAGGGGGAAATGGACACCCTTCAGGTCCATCCGTCCAATGTAAATGGACAAGAGAAAAAACAGAAATCCGGTTTGATCCGGATTCGATCTTGGGGGAAGAAGGACAAGGATAGAAAATCTCCTTGCCCTACTAGTGATGATGAGGATGCCAAATACCTCAGTGCCTCCCCATCGGATAAATCGGACAAGTCCGGCACCTCGCCTCATTCCCCAGGGATTAGTTTTAAGGGGTTCAAATGGACGAAGAAGGGGCGAAAATCACCACAACCTGCAGCCAAGTCTCCGCCGCGGGAACCTCCGACGGTTTTTCGGACGAACGAAGACCTGGCTATGGAACTCGAATATCACCCTATGGTAAGATTTGTAGATGTTCGCGTCTGTACGGACGTGGGTCAGATGTTACACTGAAGTTTGAAGCAGGGCCGGATCCAGGAATAGAAATAAGGGGGCACACCCTGTCACGCACCTGCGGTGCGCACACATGAAGGGGGTCTGGGGCGCCTCCCCCGATTTCCCAAAAATGCAGTAACCAAATCATTGCCCCTCGAAAAATAGGGGACACGTGCCCCATGTGCCCCCTCTAAATCCGGGCCTGTGAAGGTTCGATTCCAGAGGGGAAGGTGTTCTCCTACCAAGGCATCTTTTTTTGACAAGCCATGGTCGGTTCTTCGTACTAAACCCGCCATACACCTTCTGCAGAGTTGATAATCGTATTCTGATAACATCACGACATACTGTTAGTAGCTCTATTTTAATTCACTGACATTTCTCCACCAAGTTGACTCGCGCCGTTATTAGGGTTCTCTGTCCAGAACACGGTGCAAGTCGTTCTCAGGTTTATAATAGGACATGGAAACAGGGTCGTTAAACGTAGGAGTTTCGTTGAGCTCGTCAGTTTTGTCTGGAAATACTGAACCAAGAACAGAGTAACAAAAAATAGAGCTTAAAGCTGACGTCTCCGAACAAAAAGCCCCCATGCGACGAGCAAGAGAATTGCAAACGCCGTGCAGACACCTCAAACGAAGGCTCAGAACATGATATAACCCACGACGCCAGGAGGGCGCCACCTTATTTGCCTTCGAGCTTTAGAGGTGTCAACATCCTCTGGTGAGCTCCTGCTGAACATTTTTCTGAAAGAAAATTTTTTGATCCTGCTGGGAATCGAACCCGCGCCCTGTTTTCTTTGCTCCACCGTCTTACCCGTTCGGCCACCGAACTTGTTGGACTTCTCATATTTTCTCTTATTCGTAGTATTTTTACGTAAGTCGAAGGTCTACGTCTATGACAAACACAAATCATGTTTCTGTCAGCTGACTCGTTGGCCGAGTGGATAGAGTGGTGGATTACAAATCAGAAGATCGACGGCTCGAATCCCGGCCCGTCTATAAGTATAAATGAGTACCATTTTTTTTCTTTCGAGTAGTGTAAGAGGTATGCGGAGATGTTGACAGCTCTGTTGCCTGAAGACAAATAAGGTGGCGCCCTCCTGGCGTCGTGGGGTATATCATGTTCTGAGCCTTCGTTTGAGGTGTCTGCAGGGCGTTTGCAATTCTCCTGCTCGTCGCATGGGGGCTTTTTGTTCGGAGACGTCAGCTTTAAAGAGGCTATATCGCCTTAAAAACTCAATCAGGATGTAACACTTTTTATTCATGCGTTGTAGGAGTGTCAAAATAGTTTTTTACTTTCTTACATACATGTACTCCTTCATCAAGCTTATTAAATTCATTCATTCATTTATTTGACAAACACCCAAAATAGGTAAAAGTTGTATACTTAAAGCAATAGGACCAAAATAATGGGATGATGTTTATCAACATCGTTTCCTTTGATCAAAAGTATTACATCTCTATACAATATCCTGAGTTTTATAGCCTCTAAATTTGTGAGTACACGTACTTAGATTTCGCGATAAGGAAGTGAGTCGGAATGTCTATCAGTTCAACAAAAGTGTCTCCAAGTGGGATGGTCAGCATAATGATTGTTGGGCAATCCGCGCGCATTTTGCCTTGCGAAATTCCAACTGAGAGAAAGGGGCTGTTCGTTTTCGTCATTTGAGGAACCTGAGTTGTGATCCATGAGAAAATGGAGAAAGCTATGAAGCTGCAAATTGCAGCGATTATTCTGTACAGCACAACCAATAATCCCTGCAATTTGCAAGTGCATAGCTTTTTCCGTTTCCAAGGATCACAACTCAGATTCCTCAAGTGACGACAACGAACAGCCCCTTTAAAAAAACTCCATGCCAGTCCGCCTCCTCAATGGTAACACGATCGGGAAAAATCTGAACCAGCTATTGTATGAGAACAGCAGATCGGTGACATAGGCCTAATAATATATTCCGTCCATTTTCACATCAAGCCTTGCCAGAAAAGCTTTGCTGTTTTTTTTCGAACTTCACCCTGAGCAGTGACACCAATGTTAGAAAGATTGTGTTGAAATACTTGAAAACTGAAGTGCAGCCCACTTCACTACAAGCGTTTATAATGTCGAGGAGATTTTTCTGTAGTAACGTCATTCATGTCTTCGTATGTTGAGAGTTTCAATGATTTCGAAAAGAAAATAGCTTCAAAGAGTCGTTCCCATTTCGTCATTGAACCATGTTTTCGCTCACTATGCATTGCATGTACACACGTGTTACACAAAATCGTAAGGTCACAGAGACCTGGGCCGACCAAATCGAAACTCCGATAGCACTAACAGTGCCTAACAGAGAGGTATGCAATGCCTTTTACCATTACAGAATTTCTCTGTTAGGCCCTGTTAGTGCTATCGGAGTTTCGATTCGGTCGGTCCTGACTTTGCCACTGGGATATTGCACCTCCACTATCATATCAAAAGCGAGAGTGTCAGGACTTCGATTCGAAGAACAGGCTGCTTTGTGGTCAGCAATGTCGACCACCACCAACAGGAGAAGCAGGTCCCCGACAATGCCAGACCTCCGTAATCTTACCCTTACAACTGCAATTTTTGTGTTGCAGTGCACAGTGGGACCTCTACTACATATGTACTAGGAATACCGAAAGGTCTGAGCATGGAGGTACCTCCATGGTCTGAGAGATTCCCTGATTCTCATGGGCAAAATGAGTGGGAAGACTACTTTGACGCAGAACTTTGGTAGTGTCCTTGAGAGGACAACAAAACGCCAGTTGCCTACACCTTGGAGGAATTCTCCAAGCCTACACTGACCAACATCATTCGGTCGTGGTGGAGATGAAATACGGAACAACAACAAATTCTATCATTAATACATTTTAATCTCTGGAATGGTGGGATATTCGACGTTTTTCTGAAGAGATATTTTTACTAAATGAACCACCTGCACCTCAGAGAACTTCCTGTGACTGTGTACATAACGACAATGCATAGCCAACAACCTATAGGACTACCTCACACCTGTTCAAATTAGTTTAATACGGTTGTTTGTCCGAGCATCAGTACACCCAATGGTGGACAGCCACTGAATGGTATAATTAGTGTTTTGCCCGCATCTGTGCATACACAGTTGCAAGCCATAAATACACAGAGTGTCCACAAAAAAATAGAATGAATGTCAATCAAATAATGGGATTAATCAAAACGTGTGGGGTGTTCTGGTCAAGTCCTTTCACTTCAATGAAGGCTTACAATACATGTACCTGTACATGTTAGTTGTTCGAAACCATACAAGACAATACAGAAAACACGTCATACAATACAAAAAGCACATCATACTATACAATACAAAAACCATGCCGTACAAAACAATACAAAAAACGTCATACAATACAACAAAAAACCCACGTCATACATGTACAATATAAAAATCACATCATACAATACAATACAATACAATACAAAAACTACGTCATACAATGCAAGACAAAAAACCACGTCATAAAATACAATACAAAAAATCACGTCATACAATGCATGTGCTTTTCAAGGCTTCTGCACCCGTGCCTCATACCCATGACGTGTTGACAAACAATTCATGTGCCTCAGTTATCAATTTTACAAGTAATTTTGTGACACCAATCATTACATCGACCTATATTGAGCATGTATATATGTATGCAACAAGCAGTTTTGTCATTGCTATAACAATTAATGAAGAAAAAAACACTCAATTGTATTTTAATGATACGTATAACTGGACTGTGATTTGACCGCACTAAGTCTAATGGCCAACTTACCCAGCAGTGAGTACAGGGGTAATGTTTTTCAGTGTGGCCATATTTCTGTGTGACTCCCATTGTTTGGAACACACTGGGAAACAGACTCACTGTTTCTGTGTGTGTCGCTCATTGTCAAGTCGCGCCTTATTTCGTCAATCTATATGTATTGTAATGTCACACTGGCACATCGCCACACTGAAAAAGGTTACACCGGGTTCTTGTTTATAGAACAAGGATCGATGCAATCATTGTGTGATGCAGGCTATCAGGGCGGCCCAGTGGAAACACCTGTTGCACCTGATGCTGCGGGTTCGATTCCCCATCGAACTGACTATTGATGAGGTACACGGAGGAGGGGGAATCTCCTCCTTTTCCCAGCCTTTCGCCATGTTTTACGTCCAACCCATTTATTCAATTAAAAAGAGCAAAAAAGATTTAATACTATAAAAATCCTAGCATATCCGATTGTGCCTTGGACAGTTTCCGATAAATTATTTGAACTTTAAGCCCAGCGCTGTATTTTTCGCAAATATCGCCGTCGACTCGTTGTAGATAAATACGACTTGACATATCGTGATTACTCAAAATATATCTAAGTTTTGTTTTTGTACGAGTTGTTCGCTTTTAAAAAGTCGTATTCCAATAAATCATAAAACATCGTCTTATTATTCGTTCACATAAACAAATTCGTTATGAGATTAGCCATAATCTTGTCTTTGAACATTTATCTGACAAAGCAGGGCTTGATTTTATTTCTCGTTGATTTTGAC